>JBBDGP010000203.1:1235000-1290000 GCA_037952835.1 Lithobates septentrionalis | reverse complement strand
GTTTGCATTCAATCAGAAGATCCAAAGCATTTTGGTAAAGCCTGATACACATTGACAGCTTTATTTTGTTCAAACCAGCAGGCCGAGAAAAAAAAAAACACACACTGGTCAGTGCTCGCAGCCAATGGCTACAAGGGCTGATCAGATGCTGATAGGCTGTGGTTTTTCCAGCATCCCCTTCAACAGAAGTCGGACGTTCGGTCAGATTCCATCGGACAAGCCGAGGTACACAGCGCCTTGTCCGATGGAAACCGGGCCAAATGTCGCCCGGTTTCTGTTAAACTGCCTGATAATCGACCCGTGTGTACCAGGCTTTAGCATAGGTGCAGCTGCTTGGCAAAGGACCCGACTTCCAGGGACAGTCCACCAAAGCACAGAGATCAAGTTGCAACTGAAACAAACTGGTCTTCTCTCCCACTGACTGAGTTCTCCTGGAATAGCTGGGGGTGTCTTGACGTAGGTAGAAGCTTGCAGACTTTTTTAGTCGGCTTGAATCTTGTGGCACAGCCAGCTGCCATACAATGCCTGCAGGAACCTTTAGCATACAAGGTAGTTACAATTTAAAGATACAGGCTACTGATCATGTGTACACTCAGTCTGTCACTAACTGCCAGTCTAATTATAGAAAAATGTTAAACCTTATGAGTAAGTATGGTCTACTTAGGGGTTTCCCACCTACTGGTCAGACAAACCCAAGTTAGTCTACATTATCAGTCAAACTTATGCAGGCTCAACACTTCCAAGCCATAATCAAACAAAAACGAACACGATGCCTCACCAGTACAAACTACCAAACTGCTAACCGTCTACATGAAAAACATAGCAGGGGTGAAAAGAATAATGGGAGAGAACCCTTCATTTTATTGTTAGAGGGAACATAGTCTTGGTGCCTGTGGCGTGCCTGTCTCCATGAATTTAGAGCGTCAGATCTTTATAGCTTTGCCTCGGTTGTCTCCATTTACAATGTGTCAGACGGTCCAGCCAACCTTTGTTTAAAACGTCAGATCTACCAGAATTCTGTGTGAATTCACTGAAAGAAAAAAAGACCCGAGGTGTAATTAGGTTACTGTGTAACCAGCCCTGGTAATAACTGGTGGGTAGCACTGGAATATTTAGAGCTGGAAGCTATATTAAACAAATGAATGTTGCAGGAACTTGTTTAGCCGAGACTTCTAGAAGCCAACATAAGCAGGGCCTACGTTCCTACGTTTTCTGTCTCTCAGTAGCTGTGCAAAGTTTTAGGGGTCCTGGGATGTGTCTACAAAGCTCACACCTGTCATAGGGTTGGCGTCCCATGCCTTCAGTGACGGCAGAGGTTTCATTTTTTTCTCTCAGGAACCCAACGGTGGATTTGTGTGTTTTTGGCTTACGACGGGAGTATTTTCACTGCTCTAAACTGGCTTTTATAGCTCTGCACTAGTGTTTTTATTTCAAAACCATCTGTATGACTGCACGCAGCTTTGGCCTGGTGTGCAGCTATGTGCTCCCAGTGACGCAGGAGCTGTCACAACTCCTGATGACTGCTGCTGGAAGGTGGAAAAAGACACGTCCAAGTCTCTCACCGAAGCCTAGTGTTGGGGAAAAGCTTTCAGTGCAGGAGCACAAAGGCGACTCAGAATGACGGAACAGGAATAGCGCCAATAAGACAGCAAACTATTACCAAGGTCTGTTCTGAAGTTTGGAGGTTTTAAACCAGAGGAATCACGATTTTTATAATAATTTTTAAACCATATAACATAGCTAGAATTACTCTGTGAAATGCCTAAACGCTATATAGAGACATTAGGCTATTCTATTACATACCAGGGGCACCAGAGGCCTACGACAATCCGGGCAAACTTACAGGTCCGAATGCAACAGAAAGCACAACCCAGTCAACTGTAACAGGTCCGTATGATAATCACAGACCTGTAACAATAAAAGAATAAGCTACACAGGTGAAAATCGGTCATATTGGTCATCCCAAACTAAGCCGCTAGTCCATCTCCATGTCTAAGGAAAATGAAATTGAGAGGAGGTGATGGCGGTCATGTCAGCATATACCAGGTAAAAAGCAAACTCATATTTTTATACTAATGGGAGAGTTTAAACAGATCACCGGTAGTAAGGCCTGATTCACACTTATGCATTTTTTTGTGTTTTTTGCATTTTGCAGATTTGCACTACAGAACATGTAGTTGCAAAACGCAAAAAGCACTAAAACTGCATAGGTGTGAATCCAGCCTTAGACTGAAAATCTGTTTAAAAACACAAAATGAGACCAACTGAGAAAAACTTTAAGCAAAAGGAAAGCAGATTATTTTATAAACCAACCAGTGGGATTCTAGCTAGTTCTTAATAAAAGTTTAAAAACTAAAAGCAAGCTTATGATTGTTTGTGGTTGACAAAGACGTGTAAGTTTATCTATTTAAAATATAAAAAAAAAAAAGTAATGTGCTCCCATTCATTCAGCATACCTAACACAGTGGGGGTTTATCAAATTTCACTGCGAAAGTGGAAATGCACTTTAAAACGATCGTCATCTAACTGAAAATGCCAATAAACGTCGCCCCTGCAAGGAAAAAAAGTAAAGTCTTGCTTTTCTTGTCACCATCACCCAACGTTGCTCTCCAAACAGCGGCCCAGATGCAGCCCCTTGCTTCCCTTTACCTGGCCCTTTGGACACTGATACTTCCAATGATACAGGGCACTATTTGATCCCATTGATACAGATATGGTGGTATTTCTCCAACTATGGACTACAGACTTTTTGGGCCCACTGATTACCAAGCCTGAGGCTTACTATCAGTGCTGGTTCACCCCACATTCAGTCCAGAGCATTCTTTTCAGCATCAAAAACACATGAAAATTAGGCTATATGGTTTCCAATGGCATAGCTCACACCGGTGCGGTCAGTTCCAGGGTGTTGCAGTTCCAGAAAAAAAAGCATCTGGAATGCATTACAAACGCACAGGAACGTATCAAAATTGTGCATGCAGAAATGCATCCGGAAAGGATCTGAAGTGCATTTTTGTGGTGTGAACCAGCCCTCACTGAGGCTGGGACAATTTTCTACTCTGGCCACAATGAGGTCCCCCTAGTGTCTGAAGGACAGTAAACTGGTCCTTTGTTAAAAACATTTTGGAGCCCCCTTCTCTACTGATCTCCGGGTCCCAGGGCACAGTCCCAGGGCACAGTCCCATGACACAGTCCCATGACACAGTCCCATGACACAGTGGTTCCTCCTGGGCTGTTAGGTAAATGACAGGGTCACTTTAACACACTAAAATAGAGCTATGTTACTGGGACTGTCTTTTGTTTTTAAATAAACAGTTCATAAAATTCATATTAGTAAAGTAAAAAGTAAGAGAGCAAGTAAAAAGCCAAGCAGAATATTTTAAATATTTTCTTAAAGGTATACTATGTGAATGAGAACATACAACAAATACAATTAGGTGCAATCCCAATTTGGCTGACAAAGTGGAAATACACTTCAATGGCCTTTAGGTTTCATGTATACGGGACGTTTCTCAACCTCTCCAGAACGCTGGAACATCACAGCTAGTAATCCACGTTAAAAAACATGTGTTTAGCAGCGTTTACAAGCCGCGTTTGCGTTCAGAAGCGTTTACCAACGATAACCTCAGGAGACCCTCCCAAATGATTAGAAAGCACTAAAAACAAGTATTTATTAACTATTTCAGCCATTCTGTGAGAGAACAGTGAGTAGCAGCTGAGAAAGCAGTGTGCTTGTAGCTAGCGGTTATTTTTTGGTTGGTTTGTTAATATGGATCCCATGATGAGCATGTGTGAGGAAATGTGTGAGGAAATGTGTGAGGAAATGTGTGAGGAAATGTGTGAGGAAATGTTCCTGATGTTGCTTTTGTGAAGGGCCCAAAGACGTAGAAAATTGTGTGAGAGGACCAGAGTTCATCGATACTGGAAACATCCATTGATGGCTCAACACATGTCCACAGGATACTTTCTAGTATGTTCAGCTCTGTAATTACCCAGAGAAATCTTAATTTTACACGCATGTCAATTGCCACCTTTGACGTTCTCTTGGAAAAGGTTAGACCTCGTCTAGTTTGCATGGACACCAACATGAGGAAAAGCGTGCCACCAGAGGAACATCTGTTGATGACTCAATTGCAAGTCATGTATTGTACAGCATGAATGGCTGATGAGGAGAATATCACATGGTATACCAAGCTTGCACACAGTGATAATTGACTTTTTGGTGTGTTTTTAGCATTTTCCAGGCTCAAAAGTAATAAATAAAATGTTTCCCATTAAAAACGCTTCTAGACAAAAACGCGCCTAAATGTGGGTAGCCGCATTTAGCGTTTGAAATGCCTCTAAACACAGCTTCTGAATGTATTTTTTGGGGTTCCAAAAAAAGCCCCTAAACTCAACTGCCTAGAAACTACTATAAACCACCCTGTGTACATGTACTGATAAGATAACGGAGGAGAGTTCAGGAGCGGTTGAAAAAAAATGCCCAACTTCTCCTAAATGTCCATTTACCAGCAGCAGTGTACATGAGGTCTTACAGTCCAATGTTGTCATACTGCCTAATGTTGATGTGCCACACAACTCATTGTGAAACTTTTTCCTGGAAGTTCTGCACCAACTTACACAAGTTAATGAGAACAGCCTACAATACACGACACCCACACGTCTGCTGGAGGAAACCCTTACATTACATTGCTATTCTTGACCTCTCCTAGACAAAAATGCAACTCTTTGAGACACAGTTCCAATCAAGAGTCCAGACGGTAATGAAGCCAGAGACAGCCAGGCAATGAGAATGTTCAATAGGAGGGTTGAGAAATGCCCGTCTATTTATCAGAACATATAAGGAGTCAGAGCAGCAGGCATCATCTGCTTTCAAAAACATTTTAAATGCCCATTTTACTGCTCAGCACAACATGCACAGCTGGATAGATTTCCCCCACATGTATGAATGTATACAGCAGCCTTTCACAAACTTTTTACCCAATAGGAACCCTTTAAATGCCAAAACAAATTCATAGTGGGAAGAAAGCAACTGATTACTGGTGTCACGCAGCTGGGGGTTTGCCAAGTGGCCTTGACCCTGGAACTATGCAGTCACCATCAGATGTGAGGTAAATCACCCCTAGCAACCTATAGAACTATGCAGGCACCATCAGATGTGACGTAGATCACCGCTAGCAACCTATAGAACTATGCAGGCACCATCAGATGTGAGGTAAATCACCCCTAGCAACCTATAGAACTATGCAGGCACCATCAGATGTGACGTAGATCACCGCTAGCAACCTATAGAACTATGCAGGCACCATCAGATGTGAGGAAGATCACCGCTAGCAACCTATAGAACTATGCAGTCACCATCAGATGTGAGGTAAATCACCCCTAGCAACCTATAGAACTATGCAGTCACCATCAGATGTGAGGTAAATCACCCCTAGCAACCTATAGAACTATGCAGTCACCATCAGATGTGAGGTAAATCACCCCTAGCAACCTATAGAACTATGCAGGCACCATCAGATGTGAGGTAGATCACCGCTAGCAACCTATAGAACTATGCAGTCACCATCAGATGTGAGGTAAATCACCCCTAGCAACCTATAGAACTATGCAGTCACCATCAGATGTGAGGTAAATCACCCCTAGCAACCTACAGAACTATGCAGTCACCATCAGATGTGAGGTAGATCACCGCTAGCAACCTATAGAACTGTGCAGGCACCATCAGATGTGAGGTAAATCACCCCTAGCAACCTATAGAACTATGCAGTCTTCATCAGATGTGAGGAAAATCACCCCTAGCAACCGCAAGTGCTGCCCGATATCCCGGCTGCGGGACTGATCCTGGATGGTCCCCTGGTTCACAGTCGGAGATGATCAGTGCAGCAGGAGGGACAGCTGTGAACACCAATCTCCCTGTATAGCCGACAGCCTCTTCTCCTTCTCTCCCTCCCGCGGCTGTCGGCTAAAAAAGCTATACAGGGAGATCGGTGATCACAGCTGTCCTTCCTGCTGCACTGATCATCCCTGACTGTTCCCTGTATACTCCTCCTCCAGCCCCCCCTCCGTGTTCTCCCCCCGTTCTTCTATGGCTCCCCTCCGTGTCCTCCCCCCCTGCCCGCCTTCCCTCATTCCCCACAGCCGGCTTCCCGCCTCTCCTCTCCCTACCGGCCCCTTCCTTTTCTGAATTGGTCACAGTGAGCGAGATCTCTCCTGAGCAGAGTAACATGTGTGTTTATTCTGCTCAGTTTATGAATGGACAGGAACTGCCGTCTCCTGTCCATTCATTTTCAATGCTGAGAAAGGGACTGGGGAATCTGTGTCCTCAGTCCCTTTCCCTGTCTCATAGAGGAGATGTCAGGGGTCTGTTTAGACCCCAGATATCTCACCAAAGTGAAATTGTAAACAAAAATGTAATATATTTTAAAAAAATGATTTAAAGAAAATAATAAACAACAACATTGTAAAAAATAGAGAAAAGTAAAAAAAAAAAAAAAAAAAAAAACTACTGACACACTGCTCTACTGACACTGTCCACTGCCCCCACCCCAAATAAAAATTGTAAAATTAAAAAAATTAAATTGAAAAAAAAAATAATAATAATAATAAAAATAAAGAACTACTGACACCATCCTGCACATATTACTCACCGCTGTACATTCCACACTCCTCAGATGAACATTATACCCACCTACATACGCTCCGCACTCCTCTCCTGCACATACTACACACCGCCATACACTCTGCACTGTACATTCCCTTTAACATTACTCATCTCAGACTCTATAAAACCACACCTCCTTTAAGCCACGCCCACGGTAGCGGGGTTTAAGCCACGCCCACCACCCTGAAATACATTTTTGCAGGTTGGGATGTCTGCCTATGGAACTATGCAGGCACCAAGAGATGTGAGGTATATCACCCCTAGCAACCTATAGAACTATGCAGACACCATCAGATGTCCACAGAACCTGGCTTAGAGCTTTGGGTTCTTAGCCACAAATAATATGTGTATACAGCTGTACAGCACAACATTTAGAATGGAGAACCAAAAGCCAATAAAGAAGTGTGAATGCAGTGAGGCTGGTCACACAACATAAGAGGTCACACGATATAAGAGGTCACACAACATAAGAGGTCACACGATATAAGAGGTCACACAACGTCACACAACATAAGAGGTCACACGACATAAAGTACATAAGAGGTCACATGGCTGGGCTCTATTGCCGGAATAGCAATCCCCAGTGCAAGCTGAGCTCAATGCAGCTCCTTTTGTTTAGCAGTTGTATGGACACGAGGGGCCAGTCACAATTTTTAAATGGCCGCTCTGTTGTAAAGAGTAAACGGAACTTCACTCAACAGTGAAGTGTGGATGGTTTGCTCGCTCCCTCTAACCTGTACCAGTAAGATCTGGCTCCTGAAAAAAGTTCTGGACTCCAGTCACTGGTACCAGGTTTTAAAAGGACTGCAGCTACAATATACTGAAGTTCTTTTTTAAAACACTCAAGTAAAAGACTAAAGCCGGCCATACATGGATCGAAATTTGTTCATCAGGGCTGGTTGTACAGAAATCTATCGATCAACTTAAGTAAAACCACCCTTTTGGATTTTTGCTGCTCAATCTGCGCTGATCAGAGTATTCTGATGGCGGGGAAGTCTGCCCATTGTCAGAATACAATAGCTCAGCTGGGAGGATTTTCCCATTAACATCCAGTGTGTGGATGGGGGAATGGAGTCAGTATTTTTCATTCAGCACACTGGGAAAAAAAAAAAAAAACACTAAACTAATCTATAGGCTGCTTAAGGCCCCTTAGGGCCCTTTCACACTGGGGCGGGGGCTTTACCGTCGGTATGCGGCCGCTAGCGGGGCAGTTTTACCCCCCTGCTAGCGGCCGAGAAAGGGTTAAAACCACCGCAAAGCGCCTCTGCAGAGGCGCTTTGCCGGCGGTATAGCCGCGTCGTCCCATTGATTTCAATGGGCAGGAGCGGTAAAGGAGCGGTATACACTCCGCTCCTTCACCGCTCTGAAGATGCTGCTGGCAGGACTTTTTTTCCTGTCCTGCCAGCGCATCGCTCCAGTGTGAAAGCCCTCGGGGCTTTCACACTGGAATTAAAGCAGCGGCACTTTCGGGTCGGTTTGTAGGCGCTATTATTAGCGCAATAGCGCCTGCAAACCGCCCCAGTGTGAAAGGCCCCTTACACACGGGCTCCTCCGCCTGACGGACTCTGTTTGCTCAGCAGGGGATCACTCTGCTAATCCTTACTGAGCAAGCCGATGACAGGTCCGTCTCCACTCACTGTGCATTGCATTTTTTTTTTAATCCGATCGTATCCGATCTGATCCACCAGACAGATGGAAAATAGGACCACAGTCCATTCGATTTTTGCGGACAGGATCGGATAGCGGCGAATGTCAGCAGACATGTCACCGCTGACATCTGCTGCTCCATAGGGGAGACTGGAGGGTCTGATCCGGTCCCCCTAAAATACTGACAGGTGGACCTGATCGGACAGCCTGTGTGAAAGGGGCCTAATGGCCCGTACACACAATCCAAATATCATACGACCGATCGTACGACCGTTCTCGCTTAATAGTCGCAAGTAGAAATTGAAAAGCTAAATAAAGTCACGAAAATTCTCGTACGTCAGACAAAAAAAAAAATTAAAAAAATCGGAAGTGATGTCATGTGTTGTAATGTATTTGTATTGTATTTTCTGACGACAACTATACTGACTAAACGAAAATCGTACGAGGAAAATTTTCGGGTATGTCCGATCTAATAATATCGGATAAACGGTCGTGATCGGCTGTCGAAAGTAGTGTACACACGATCCGAATATCGTATGATCCTTCCTCGGACGACCGTTTTCGTACGATATTCGGATCGTGTGTAGGGGCCATTGGGTTGGCCACAGATAGATCTTATTTTTTCTCAGTCAGCGCCCCCCCCCCCCAGAAAAAAAATAAATAAAAGGAACTGACTCCCCATCCACACAATCATGTTGGATGGAGGAATCCTCTTTTCTGAGGCATTGTTTTCTGACAGTGGAGACTCTCTATCAGAATGCATTGATCAGAAGCTGCTGTCCATTAGCTGGAGCTGTGAATTGGGAAATTTTTTGCAACTAGTCTGTTCATTAGATCGACTTCTGTTGAGCAGGAGCAGCCACACATGGATTCAATTCTGCCAGTCCCTGCTGAACCGGCTGAATTTTGATCCATCTATGTTAAAGTTAAAAAAAAAAAAAATAGAGATTGAACTACACCTATACCAATATCAGTGCCGATACTGAACACTCGTGCAAATGCTCCGATACCTAAAACCAAAATCTGTGCGGTGCAATTTGAGCCCATAAAAATGAATAGGCTCAAATCGCACTGCAAAGCATCGCATGCGATTTGAACAGGAATGCAGTGCAAATCCTGTCCAAATTGCATGCGGTTTCGCCTACTGCTCCTGTGTGAGCCCAGGCTTGTCATAGTGACTTCAGCCTGGGTTCACACAGGAACGGTGGGGGAAATCACATGAGCTTCGGACAGGAATTGCACCGCATTTCCTGCTCATATCGCATGCAATTCTTTGCAGTGCGATTTCAGCCAATCCATTTTGAATGGGCTCAAAAAAGGTATCGATTTCTCTGTATCAGTGATTACTTGACTGAAAGTATCAGTACTCGCCGTCAAAAAAAAAAAAAAAAAAAAACAAAAAAAAAAAAACGGTATCGGTGCAATCCTAGCAGACACATTAGGTAAAAAAACACCACCAAACAGTGTGCTGGGGGGGGGGGGGTACGTCTGCCTTGTAAAATACATTTATTTCAATTTAAAAAGCTTTCCTTTTGCTTGTTAAACACACAATAAAGGGTACAGACACTTGAGATAAGAGGACCAGTTATTTGGGAACCCCCCCCCCCCTTTTTTTTTTGGAAAGAGAATCTTTTAAAATGTTAAGGTAGCAATACACTAGCTGACTAAAGCAGACAATAAAAGGGTTAACAGGAATTGCCATTCAACCTGGTATCTGTTTCAGTAGCCCAGTTGGTAGTGTTATCTAATCAGGACAGTGTCCTCCCCAGGGAGAACACATGGAGAATATCCTGCTATGTGGACACACAACACGATCTGCTCTGCGGTATTGGAAACATGGTATAGGGCCGGGTCTTCATGACACCATCTGAAGGCTCATGGCTAGGATTAGGCTGGTATTATTCTATTATTTATACAATGCATGTAATTGTCTGTAGACTGGAGAAGGGCTTGTTCTCACAAGTTAAATTTGACTTACCATCAATTTTTAAACCTTCTACGGCTATGTCAGTCTACAACGAGTCTTTTTTTTTTTCAAACTAAAATAATTCTAAGCATAAGCCCTAACAAATGTATTCCTGTACTGTATACATACACATTGCGGTCTGGCTGGTTCAGTGACAAGCAGATCACAGCAAGAGCTCAAAGCAAACCCAGCTAAACAATAATCTGCACTCCCTTCAGTCTGGTGGATGCAGCTTGCTGACTGACCTTGCAGGTCAACCTTCTGCCCCATGGAAAGAGCCTACATGGAAAGAGCCTACATGGAAAGAGCCTACATGTTTGTGGATTCTGATCTGGTCAGAGGATTTACCTACTTAGGTTTTGGCAGTTTAGCTGCAAGAAGGGTATGGCACTCACTTTACACCCCCTCCAAAAGAAGAAATTGTCACAAAGATAGAACCCTGGGTTAGAGGACCACATTGTGCTATATTATAGTTCTGGGACAATAAAACAAACTATGACTATTCTCTGCTAATGAAGTCACTGCTCAGGAAGAAGGCAGGCTGGTGGTTTAAGAATGGCTTTATCTATCACGATGTACTGACAGATTTCCTTTAACCGCTTCCCGACCGGCTCACGCAGAAATACTAAGGGCACGTACAGGCAGATTAACGTAGCTGTACGTTGCCCTTTAAAAGGCGGCTTGCGGGCGCGTTCCAGGAGCTCCGTGAGCGTGATTGCGGGTCCCGCAGACTCGATGTCCGCAGGGATACCCGCGATCGTCTCACGGAGAGGAAGAACGGGCAAATGCTAATGTAAACAAGCATCTCCCCCGTTCTGCCCAATGACATTGATCACAGCTTCCTGTAATCGGGAGCGGTGATCAGTGTTGTGTCACACACAGCCCCCCCACAGTTAGAATCACTCCCTAGGACACACTTAACCCCTACAGCGCCGCCTAGTGTTAACCCCTTCACTGCCAGTCACATTTACACAGTAATCAATGCATTTTTTATTGTACTGATCGTTGTATAAATGTGAATGGTACCAAAATCGCGCCAAAAGTGTCAGATCTGTCCGCCATAATGTCGCAATCATGATAAAAATCGCTGATCGCCGCCATTACTAATAAAAAAAAATTATTGATAAAAATGCCATAAAACTATCCCCTATTTTGTAGACACTATAGCTTTTGCGCAAACCAATCAATAAATGCTTATTGCAATTTTTTTAACCAAAAATATGTAGAAGAATACATATCGGCCTAAACTGAGGAAAAAAAATGTTTTATATATATTTTTGTGGGGATATTTATTATAGCAAAAAGTAAAAAATTATGCGTTTTTTTTTTCAAAATTGACGCTCTTTTTTTTTTATAACGCAAAAAATAAAAACTGCAGAGATGATCAAATACCACCAAAAGAAAGCTATATTTGTGGGGGGAAAAAGGACGTCAATTTTGTTTGGGAGCCACGTCACACAACTGCGCAATTGTCAGTTAAAGCAACGCAGTGGCGAATCGCTAAAAGTGCTCTGGTCTTTGGCCAGCCAAATGGCCTGGGGCTGAAGTGGTTAACATCTTTAGAACGCCTGCATTGTACTGTGGATGGGCGGCTCCTAAAGGCACAGCGACATACCTGAACATCACTGGCCTCTTCTGGGTACAGGGCGTGCAGGGAGAAGGAACAAATCGACTTTTGACCACGTTCACATTGGGGCGATTTGGCATGCGATTTGACATGTCAAATCGCATGCCAAATCGGAGCCTATTTTCGGCAATGGCATCGTCTGAATCGGTGCGACGCCACACCGATTCCCAAAAGCAGTTTCTGTGCTACCTTTGGCGACTTCGGGGGCAATTTCAATAGACATCTGTGCATGAACCCGCATAGATACCTGTCAAGTTGGACTGAAATGCCCGTTTGAAATCGTGTGAGTTCAGTTGAACTCGCACGATTACAAACCCACCCTCAGTGTGAATGTGGGCTTTAATAAAAAGCAGCACATAATACACACATTTAGCCCTCATTCACATCCGAGCCACTTGGAATGCGATTTGACCCTATTGTCGGCATTGTTTAAATCGGTGCGATGCCTACTTGGCGGTGCCGCGTGGATTTGAAAAAGTAGTTTCTGCACTAAGTTTGGCAATTTCAGGCGACTTGCATAGATATTTGTGCATGAAGTTGCATGATTTCAAAGCCGCATTTAATGTGAACGAGGGCTAACACTTTTTAGGCACAAACTTAACCTCTTGATTACCCCAAAATGTTAACCCCTTCCCAGCCAGTGTCATTACTACAGTGACAGTGTATAGTATATGATCACTGATCACTGTATTAGTGTCACTGCTGATGTCAATGTAAGTTAGTAATTTCCCACCCAGTGTCAGACATACACCATAGTTTGTAGACGGTATGACTTTCGCACAACAGATTTTCAGCAACTAAAAGAAAACTGCGGCGAACACAATAGAGCTGCGGAAATCAAGCGATTTTCTTTCCTTCCACCTGTGGTTCAGAATGGTTCCTTTTATGTGATTGCTAGATCAAACTACACTGTGGTCATAACCAGACTGCAATCTTTGGCCTGGCCATTAATGACCTCTAGCCATGAAAGAGTTAGGAAAAAATAAATAAAAAAATACAGGCACATTGTGATCATGAACTGTGCCGTTTTACATTCTGTTATGCATCGACTCAATAGCAGAATAGGTTCCCTAAACGTGCTGACCGGCTATTATGTTGCACAGACTTTACCATTTATTGAGATATAGATTGAGATATAGATAGAGATATAGAAATGTTTTTATGTAAATCTTAGCAATCTGTCTTTTAAAGTAAATAAAAAAAAAAAAAAAACAATTTCTTTGTGCAATTTAATTTACATCTACTAGCAAAGTGTGATTCATTTCCCATATACTCTGCTTCCTTTAGATACTACACAATTCTTGTGCTTTACAGCTCCTTCTCTCAATGCCGGTCTATAGGTTGGCTGACTCACTGAAAACAATGCACTCCCTTGTGTAGCTTACCTCACCCCCTTGCAAGGCTGGTACGGTAAATGAGACTGCCAAATACACAGCTACCTTTTAATAACACAAATATGGGAAGAACATATGCATGTTCCTGGCACTTATCAGAACAGATGAAGTTACTCTGATGAGTAGCAAAGCATATTCCACATTTCAAAACAAATTCAGTTGATGTGACCAACTACTTTAAAAAGAATTTAAAGAGTAACTCCACTTTTGTGGAGAAAAAAAAAAACACATTCCCTTCTGGGTGATCTATGTACAATGCAGGGATTTTAACAAACTTTTTGTCAGATTCCTACCTTTTGTTATTCTGAAGATATAGCGGTTTGTTTGTCTGTGTCCGTGTGTAGAGTGAATCTGTATGGGAGTGGTTTTAGAATTGTCAGCTTCTGCACCTGTAGGGCTCTAATGAGGAATATTGACTGGGCCTGCATCCCCTTTAGATGAGATTTCCCTTTGAAAGCATCTCACCAAAATGACATTTTTTCTGCAGGGGATGCCAAAAATCTGATCTGTATATTACGGCAGACTTTTGGTAAAATCAGTGAGCCAATCATTCAAACAACAAATGTTTCTGGGGGAGGTGTTCTGTACCCATGTGTACAGAACACCTCCAGGTAGCCATATTCCATTGTATTTTACATAAAACGACAGAGCTGCAGAGTGAAATGGAAATGTAATTTTGAATAACATTCGATTACAATACGACTTGTGTCACAATTGTATACACTATACTATTTATTTTTTATTTGCTATTTCCCCCCCCCCCCCCCCCATGAAATAAGATTAACCCTTTGAAGAGTCCTCGTCGTCAGATGATTCATTTCAACATCAAGGTTCTATGTTTGCTTTACCTGTAAAGGTCTTTTGTAGAATCCCTGAGGTCACTACTGGGCACCTCCGTCCTGAATGTGATCTCAGCAGCTACAGCACACTCAATACTCAAGTTATATTCTATAGTATTACCTTACACTCCTCCACTGGATGCTACATAACAGGGTATGTGGTAGGAAGAAGTAGGGAAGAGCTGGGCCAGCACAGGCAGTAATTAGACACTCCCAGAAGAGTAACATGCAGAAATCTGGAATATTTCTGCACTCCTTAGTATCTTTGTTAATAAAGACACCAAGGAGTGCAGCAATATTCCAGATCTGTGCGTGTTACTGAATTTCACAGACGAGCTGTGCAGCACCCTGGGCTCCAGTTCACCCGTGAGAGTCGGTCACCCACCTAGAGCGCCATTACCTTGGCTTTACACTCCCAGAAGAGGAGAGAGCCATAAAAACCAAGACGGGATTGGAATGTGCTAAGGGATGGAGTGTGCCAATTCCCTAGCAAATTCTGAAAAAAAACGGTTTTATCTGCATTAAAAAAATAAAATCCCTTTAAGAAGTCCATCTGAGTTGTAAGTGACTGAACCAAACCATTTCCATTTCTAAATATGATAGAAACACATACTCCAGAAAGCAAACCCAGAAATATTGGCATGACACAGAAACTCAAAAAGCACGGATTGTGCAAAGAGCCCGGTTTCCAGTGTGTGGCTTTAAATGCCACCAAAATGTTTTTGTAAATCCAAAATGACTAATGGAGCTGTGCAGACAATAGCGAGAGAAGCAAGGCCCACATTTCTGATAAGCCATGAATGGGAATACAGGCAGGGGGGGGGGGGGGGTGTTCTGACCAATACGAAGCACCACTCACCATGAACTTGGTTGATTTCAGAGTTCTGGGACAGAATTTCATCTGCTAGTTTCTGAGCGGTCGGCAAGACCTCCGTGTGGTGAACTGTAATCAAATACTGTACAAATTTCTGCAGCTGGTCTCTGTTCATTTGAAACAGGGTCTCTGAAATAGGAAGATGCAGCTTGACCTGATCGGGCTTGCGGATGCGGTATAAAGAAAGTGCCACCACATGGGCGCAGTAGAAGATGTCCTTGTTTCCACAGCTGCAGGTAACTGAGGTAATCTTGCAACGGTCAAAGCTGATGGCTACATTGCAAACGGATTCTGGATCAGACTGTGTCGCAGGTTCTGTCACTGTGCCGCTTAAGTGAAAACCTAGAAGGAAGGGAGGGGAAAAAAAAAAAAAAAAAAGTTATTAAAATTCTGGAGACAACATTTATTTCTAAAGTCAAACAATGGTGAAAAAGGTGAACACTATAAAAAAAACTTGGTCTGGAATGTAATGTAGCAGAAGAATGTGGTCGGTGTGGAACGGAAAAGTCAACCACTGAACATGCACTCTTTAAACCTTATTTATCATACCTTTTTTATTTCAGGTACTTATATAGCACCATCAATTTATGCAGCGCTTTACATTTATATTGTACATTCACAGCAGTCCCCATCCTCAAGGAGCTTACAATCTAAGGTCCCTAACTCACATTCATAAATACACATACTAGGACCAGTTTAGACAGGAGCCAATGACCCTACCAACATGTCTTTGTGGTGTGGGAGGTTTTGTTGTTGAAAATAAAGCTTTGTTAGTTAAAAAAAAAGAACTCGCTCCTAACTTTTTTTAAACAGGCTCCTAGATTCAAAGCAAAATTTGTCAATCTCTATGGCAGTGATTCCCAACCAGGGTTCCTCCAGAGGTTGCTAGCGGTCCCTTCAGCATTGGGCCATTTCTGTCTCTCGGATAAATTCCCACCGACACCATTGATCTTTTTAGCTATCTTAAGTTTGTAATTCTTCCCAATGACCACAAGTGTAAGGAGCATTCTTCCCACTGACCATCACACTAATGTATCAGGAGTTGCAGAATTCTAATTTTCAGCAGGGGTTCCCCTTATTTCAAGGGTTCCTCTGTGTTGACAATGTTGAGAAAGGCTGCTCTATGGAGATGAAAATCTCATTGCACCAAACATGCACAATACAATTTTTAAAAAACGCATTACGTCCAGACTGCAAATATGTAAACAGCCGACATAGAAAGTCATGTTATTTCACTTGTCTTGCGATTCCATGCATTCTGGAGCGCATATGAAGTCACATAAGTGTGAACCAGGGCTTAGGCTCGGTTCACACAGGGGCAACACGATTTCAGCGCGACTTTGTACGGCGACTTCAACGCGGCTTCAGCGCGACTTTAAGCAAAGTACAACGCGACTTCAAGTCGCCTCCAGGACAGGCGACTTTGGCTGTGGCCAATCACAGGATAATCAGCTCTCTGGGAGGGAGGGGTTTGCCTGGGCAAACTAAATTTTTTCCCTGCAAAGTCGCTTGACTTTAGAGAGAGATCCGACTTGGAGGCGACTTCCATTGATTTCTATGGTACAGGTCGCCTACCAAGTCGGATCCAAGTAGTACAGGGAGTACGCTCTGAAGTCGGAGCGAGTTCAGTAGTGTCTATTAAGACGCTCCCATTCACTGTAATGTGAATCTCTTTCTGGGGCGACTTGGGGCGACTTGAGGGCTTACAGGTCGGATCCCAAGTCGCGGTAGTGTGAACCGAGCCTCAGTGGCGGTAATTAGAAGAACCTCAATCTGGCGCACCTGCCAGAAAGCTTTGCAAAACCTGAATAATTCCTCCTTTATCCTGTCATCTATATAGCACTTTTTTTGCTTACAAAGCCGACTCCTGTGATATTTGTAGAGAAGCAGTGGTTATCCACAAAACCCATCTCGTACAAAGAAAAAAAAATAAATTGTACGCGTATCTCTTATTTGTATCAAACACAATGGAAATGAAGACTACAAGACTAGATGAATCTCAGGAAAACAAGGCAAATAAATCTGAATACAAATTCTCCAGTGAAAACCTTACAATACATTTCCCTGGGGCAAACACCCTAAAACTGGGTATAAAATGGTAATCTATAAGTTCTCTATACTTGTGCCATCAGTAATTGGTACTGTTGGGATTACACAAAGCTAGTTTAAGCTTTATTATCACAATACAGTGTGCTTCCTATTATATTCATTTCTGTAAAGGAAAGGGGTCCGCCCTGTTTCTTTATTACCATTACCAACCCACTCCATTTCCCAAGGTGTAAATCACCGGCATGCTTGAGATAACAGAATTAAGGATGAAGAAGTGGAAGGGAAATGTGCAAAGGGGATCTTTAAAAGAAAAGCAAAGAGAAGATACTTCTATTACAAATAGCTGTGAACCACCAGAGCGTGTAAGAAAGTAGAGAGCAACCGGTACAGACAAATGTAAAAACTGATCTCCGGGATGCCCCTATATTCTCCACACCAGCCTCTGACCACTGGCGTTACAAATAAAAATAATTCCAACTAAAATGTTCTTTTTATTCACCTAAAGCTCAGGTTACGTGAAGCTCCAGTCTCTATTTCTCCTGCCATTTTACATGAAGCACATTGTCCTTCAGATGTCTATATCACTAAAAGTGTCTAGCAGTGGGGTTCTCTCAGGATCCTGAAAAGTCATCTACACCAGTAATGTAACTGCAAGAGGACTGTCAGGGACCGGCCAGGATGGGAACATCTACAGCGACAGAGACATCGCTGGTGATGGGCCTGGATGGCAAACTTAAAGTGGAAGTAAACCCTCCTATCGTTTTCAGCCAAGGAAGCTGCCTTTGGCTCCCACTGCTGTCAATCACAGCCAGTGAGACAATGAGGAGAGAGCAGGGGCAGGGCGGAGATGTGTGTGAATGGACAGAGAGCAGCAGCTTGGGAGCAATTTGCTATGGGGGGGCATTAGGCAGGAGGGAGGGGCCAGGAGTGCCTGCGGGGGACCTGAGAAGAGGAAGATCAGGGCTGTTCTGTGCAAAACCACTGCACAGAGCAGGTAAGTATGACATGTTTGTTATTTTTAAACAAAAAAAATCTGCCTATATTTAAGTATATGTATAAAATCTGAGTATATGTTTCTTCAAACGTGCAGGATGGGTTAGAGCAAGGTGCAAGAGAATTGGGCTTAAAGTATAACTAAAGGAAAAACTTTTTAGTTTTGGATAGAGTAGAGAGGGATTAGATCACCTATTAGGTTTCTTATTGAGGTCTGTGCCCCTGTTAGGGAGATTCACCCTATATATTTGTCCTGTTTACCATTATCATTGAAAGTTGAAAGAAAATGCAGAAATTTTGGGTTGTCCTCAGAAAGGTAATAGAGTAGAATGTTCCCAAAGCTTCCTGTTTGGCTATGGGACAGGAAGTGAATGGAAATCTCCACAATGAGATACAGATGGCGAAAAAAAAAAAAATCTGGCAGGGGTTATTACCCTTTTTTACTTAAAAATGGAGAAAAAAAAAATTTGCCTATAGTTCTACATTAATATTTGCCTGTTGATGATCTTTACAGTTACGGAGACTTAGGAAATATGTAGGAAACGCTTTCTTGCAATCATATCTCAACATCAGTCCATCAGATTAAAGTCAACTACCTCTGGAAATCCTTCTGTAACCTAAAATAACTGAAGACTAGGCAATAGGGGTGCAACAGATCGTTGCCGATCCGTGATCCCTACAGATCACCCTCCACGGATCGGCACACCCGCGATCCACGGAGCACTTTTTCGGCCTCAGCCATAGGAAAGGCCGCGGCTTCGGCCTAGCTCCGGAGCGGCGGCCATCTTGGTACACCCGGAAGCGGCCGCTGTCTCGACAGGAAGTGATGTTTCATCGCCGTCATCTTGCTACACACCACACTCCTGCACAGTACAATAATGATAGAGTGAGAAGGGGGCAAGCGGACATCTTGTTACACCCACCGGAGTTTTAGATTTAAAAGCCATTTTCAACACAAAACTGAGCTTATATGCACAAATACTGTATTTATGCATATAAGCTCGAGTTTTGTGTTGAAAATAGCTTTTAAATCTAAAACTCCGGTGGGTGTAACAAGATTTGTGTGTTTTTTTTTTTTTGCTGATCCGAAAATGATCCAATCCGTGACTCTGATCCGAGGATCGATCCGATCGTGAGATTTTTGATCCGTTGCACCCCTACTAGGCAATGTAAGTTTACACAAGGTGGAACCAGGTTTGGAATCATTCTAGGCAGCCACTTTTTTTTTTTTTTTTTTTTTTTAAAGATAAGTCATAAGGAAGAAAAACCAACGAGACCACAGTTGAAAAAAAAAAATGGACACAGCATTGTTATGTGGAATACCCGATCTCACCTGCACATTTACCTACTGTGCATAAAGGGGATAAAGGCTTGGTGACACACATCATGTTCCAACATGAAGAAAAATATCTGTATACATGGGCATAGACTGTGCCCCTTTCTGTACAGGCAGAGAAGATGGCGGGGAAGGAAGTGGTTCACAACAAGTCCCAACTGCCCGATGCTAAGGGAGAAGGTCAATAGAAGACCAGGTTAAGCAAGTTAAACTCAAAACTTTAGAGACACAGAAGAGATAAATCTTTATGGATTACTACATCAATTTATAGATTGTAGTATTCTTGAATATTAGTGCAACTTGTAAAATTGTAACAAAACGACAAAAGGGGGCACTGGCATAAAATTTAGGTGCACAGTACAATATTCCAGTTGACAAAAGAAGGAAAGCCTGTTCTTTAAAGAAAAGTCTCCTGTAAGATTCATCAGAAGTGACACGTTATTATTATTATTATTATTATACAGTATTTATATAGCGCCAACAGTTTACGTAGCGCTTTACAACTTGAGGGTAGACAGTACAAATACAATACAATTTTATACAGTGGGAATCAGAGGGCCCTGCTCCTTAGAGCTTACAATCTAAGAGGGAACGTTATATTCCTGCCTTTAATTATCAGTATTTAAAAAGGAAAAATGTGAGAAGGCTCAATCCCCCCAATAGAAAAGTCACTTCAAAATGAAAGAAGCTAGGGAGGTACTCCTTTAGGAACGCCATGTGGCAGGAATACTCAGATGGAGGCAGCGAGGGGGATCGGAAGAACATGAGAGATTACTGGTGAAACCATAGAGATCTTCAGAGTTCTCCCTCAAAGGGTCTCAGTTGTCAGTCTAAGGTTTCATCTTGCAACACTCACATAAAATCAGGATTACACGCCAAGGCCGGGGCTCTCTTGAAATGCAATCTATTTTTGCTGCTGTAACGGGAGTGCAGATTATTTCTGGTTTTCCTTCCTCAGAGCAACCCATTTTTCTACATTTGAATCGAGGTAGCCAGGCATTTCAAAAGAAAATGTATACAAAAAAGATTTGCTATCGAACAGTACAAGACCCCATAAACATCCTGACAATACGCGAAACCTGCATGACAGGGTTCAAACCCTTATAGATATTATAGATTAGACTAAATTTTATTAATGCTTTGATATCATACGCTGTATTCAGTCCGATCATTGGTCATGGTAAAATAGTCACCTAAATTTCACAGCATCAGGACCATCTTAAATTTTTAAGTACATCTAGCCCATTATATAAGGACAGACATTTTCAGGCTGCCCAATCTAGAAAACAGTCCACATCAATAATGTACATCAGTTTTCATTAACACAGCCCCTAACAAGGTGATTATTTCCCTATAAAGCACCCATTGTCATTAAAGCTCTCCCATTATTAGACAGGCCTCTCTGCACAGTACATGGGCATACAGACCACACAAACCCATTCCTTTGTAATACTTTAATGGACTAACTGGCTTTGCCAATTAAACTATGCTAAACTACAGGCTTTGCTGCTCTCATTAGTTTGCAAATTGGCTACAAGTTGACTGTTACGCCTGTAAATTAGTAAGCACCTACCTATTTTCCCCTGGAGATCAGCCTGAACGAGACAGCGAGGGGAAGACAACAAGAATTTGCCAAGAATTAGAAGAGGCATCTATAACACGACCCGACAGAAATAACCCAAGTCTTGGCGTCTGAAGCATTCTAAACATGGAATTCAGTACTCGAGCTTCCATGCAACAGGAAATCCAAATTGCATATAAAATGTCTCACTGTATACTTATGTCTAACTTAAGCCAGCCATAGATGGATCGAATCTCGTCCCGTTCAACTATCCATCGATCGACTTGGGTACAACTAGCAGGTTGGGTTTTTAGCATGCGATCAGCAGCCCCCACCGGGAGAACACAATGGCTCTGCGGGAGGGATTATTATTATTATACAGTATTTATATAGCGCCAACAGTTTACGCAGCGCTTTACAACTTGAGGGTAGACAGTACAAATACAATACACTTTAATACAGTAGGAATCAGAGGGCCCTGCTCCTTAGAGCTTACAATCTAAGAGGGAAGGTATATTAGAGTGATTTTCTTTCAAGCAACCTGTGCAATATCATAAATCGATTGCCTGCCTTACATTACAGTGTAAATCAAAAATATTATGGAGGATTTATTACTAGAGATGCACCAACCATATCAGCAAAAATTAGTGTTTTCTGTATTTTGCAGATAGAGAAAAAAGGTGCCGATAATGGCGCCAAAGATGCATGCGATTTTACTGTGCTTATGGTGTGTTTTTTATAGGTCTTGTGACTCAAAAACTGCATTAAAAATGTAACGGGTGCGTTATTGATGCATTATTGCTTTGTTTTCAATGCATTTAAATAGGGGGCATGAGTTTTTGCAAGCAAAATGCAGCAAGAGCAGAAGTGCAACAGACCAGTGTGAAGATATACATAGAATTGAACGGGCTGCATTTTTCTTGAGCTTTTCTTGCACTAAAGGTGCCGATAATGACCGACAATAAATTCAAATATATAGAGAGAGATATAGAGAGAGAGAGAGAGAGAGAGAGAGAGAGAGAGAGAGAGAGAGAGAGAGAGAGAGATGTGTGTATAATATATATATATATATATATATATATATATATATATATATATAGATATATAGATAGATAGATAGATAGATAGATAATGTGTGTATAATATAAATATATATATATATATATATATATATATATATATATATTTTTTTTTTTTTTTTCCTTCAAAATGGTACATTTCCCACTAAACCTAAACAAGTCATTATTATATTATTATTATAATGGATTTATATTGAGTCAACAGCACCTTCATTCAAAATGATGGGGGACAGTACGGTTGCGAAACAATTCAATACAAGAGGAATCAAGGAGCCCTGCTTATTAGAGTTTACAAATCGAAATGTCACCATAAAAGATTCCACTTGAAAAGATTTTTCTTACATTTTTTTTATATTCGTTCATATAGGAAGTGTTTTTTTCTACCTCCATCCAAAAAAAATGCTATTGTTAGAGTTCATCCAATTTGCTTTGTCGGCAGGCAGAAAACAGCCCAATTTTTAAAGGGCTTCAGTCGTGCGCCATTTCAGAAAGTACAGAGAGAATTGTCAATCAACAGGGAACAGAGAACCCTTATTTCCAAAGATATAAAATGGAATGCCAACCAAAACTTCTTTTAGACAGGCTGGGGAAGGGTGCCAAGTCAATAGTAGAAGGGTTCGAAGTCAATAGTAGAATTGTCCCATCTGGGGACACGCTTGCTTCCCGGCCTGCAATAATGGGACAGACAAATGTGAAGAGAAATCTTTCAAAATGTGAACTAAAAAACCCTTGCAGAGTGCAGAATGGTTGGGACCAATGTCCGGATCATATTACTGAATGCGCTGCCTCTTTCCCCTGTTAGCATGGTCTTCAAGAAAATGAAAGGAAATCTCCAACATAAAAAAAAAAATATATATATATATATTTTCATGGTCATTTAGAAAATGCATCCATTACACGAGCCAGATCTGGCTTGTGTAATGTAATGGTTGCATTTTCTAAATGACCATAAAAATGATGTTTTTGGGGGCTTTTTTTCTGTTGGAGGTTGAGTAAAGATTAGATCTAATCTTTACACCAAAACTGAAAAACATTCACATCTAAACGCAGTGTGCCTTTAAATGCCAACAACAAGCAACATCTGCAAAGTCAAATGTATTATCAAAGCAAAATCTTCATTGCAAAGATGCACAGCAGTTTATATCGGTTACCAACCCAACAGAATGTTAGGAGACTAAAAACACTCACTTCCTACTTAACCAAATGAGTCGAAAAATCACATCCACCAAATCCGCCCTTTATTGCCGTTCTTTTTTTTGCAGCCCCGTGCCACTTGCAACACACCAAACACCTGCTTGTTTATGTAAATCTCTTATTTGAATACGAACTAACAGATGAGCAGTTCCTTATAATTTTCGCCCTCTGCGAGTGTGGAAATGCTCCCCCATTAAGAAGCACATCTCTCCACATCCTGCTGTTTTTACTTGCAGTCGCGCTCCCTGCCTGCGCTCGTGCTGCCTCCCTCTCGGTCTCTCATGGACCATTCCGTTGAAATTAGCTATTCATTACATGTGAAGGAGTAGCAGCTTGAGCAGGGCCCTGCTGAGAGAGCTGCTTCTTTACATGTCAATTCCTGAACAAAAGCATCTGCTACCTAGCCGATATGTATATTTAATGCCACTGCATAATGGGCAAAATGATGTGCTGCTCTTTACTTGTTTGTTCAGCTGTAATGTACTCTTGTCTAGAATTGCTTTCAAATGAATCCCACTGAAATTTAGAACATTTATTAGGTCACGTGAGCAGGCAGAATCGTTTGATTTTATTCAACAAACTTATTCAACATATCGGAGCTCGAGAAAATTGGGAATCAATTATGCAGAAAGGCAAAAGTGGTAGAAACCCCATTCAACACACATTGGTCTGCATCGTATGCCAGCCATAGACGGTTCGAATCTCAACCGGTTCAGCAGGACTGGCCGAGATTCAAACCATCCATGGGCAGGCCGATTGTACATAAAAGTCGATTCATTGACTTGGGTACAACCAACATGTCGGATTTTGCAATAATCATTGTGTTCTTTTGGCAAGGATGACAACCCCCCCCCCCCCCCGCGCGCACGCGCGCGCGGGAAGGATTCCCCAATTAGCACTGACTGTATTGATCTGTATTGATGGGGGAATCTAGTGATTTTCTTTCCTGCAACCTGTGGATCAGCCTTGCATTCCAACAATTTACAATGCTCCTCCGTGTTATACATATCCAATCTCTTTGAAAAAAAAATCAAGATGTTTGCTGCACTGGCCACCTCGATATATCAGATGTCAAGTCTATACCAGGACAAAAATGCTCCTTTACTAGAATACAAATATGACTGTTCCTGGTCTGCTCTGAGTAGGCTGGACTGTCATGTAGCATGATGTAGTGGAGAGGCCAGGTACAAAACTAGGCCAGTGTCTTAGACTGGGATTGTATATTTGAAGCACTAGCAACAGGGGGAAAAAAAAAAAATTTTTTTTTTTTTAGCCTGTGATCATAATGGCAACATTGAGCCATAACCAAGCATACCGGCTGTCATAAATTCTCACTCTACAAACATACACAGCAATCTATATAGCGGACGTGCCCATACCAGACCCTCAGAGGCCCAATATTGATCGGTACGCAGATGCGGACCTAAAAGAACCTTCGATTTTTGCAGTATCTTGACTAGCAGATCGATAAACCACAGCATGCATGTAGAAATGATCAACACTGATCCAAATACTACCCAGTAAAGTCCACTGTTGCAAGCAAAAGATTTGCACTGGGCCGAAGAACTGAAATACAGAAGCCTATAGCAGAACAAATTAGATAGGGGTGTCTCCTCCCCCCCCCCCCCCCTTGCTTGCCTTTATATGGCTCTTGGGGCATTTATCCTGCCACCAATACAAGACATTTTTCTTTCCATTGATACCAAAGTCAGAGCACTATTCCTCCCACTGAAACCAACGTTGGGGAACTGATTCTCCCACTGACACCAATGATGGGGCACAATTTCTTACACTGAAACCAACAATGGGGAACAGATTCTCCCACCGACACCAATGATGGGGCACAATTCCTCACACTGAAACCAACAATGGGGAACGGATTCTCCCACTGACACCAATGATGGGGCACAATTCCTCACACTGAAGCCAATGGTGTCATTTTTTTTCTCCCACTGACCACCAAGCCGATCACATTGTTTCCTCCCACTGATGCCAGGGTATTTTCTACTCCAACTGGTCACAGTCCGACCCCCTAAGGTTTAAATGACAGCAAACTGGCCCTTTGTTTCAAAAGTTTGGAGACTCTTGGCTTAGATTGTCTATAATCCATGGGTAGAGTCTATATCAGCCTCTCAATGTTTTTTACCCTAGAGCAGGGGTCTCCAAACTTATTAAACAAAAGGCCAGTTCATTGTTATTCAGACTTTAAGGGGCCCGGACTGTGGCCAGTGAGCTTAGAAAATGCCCTGGCATCAATGGGAGTAAACAATGCCCCATCATTGGTATTCATGGGGAGAAATAGTGCTCCATTGTTGGTATAAGGCAAAGGAATAGTGTCCCATCATTGGTGTCAGTGGGAATAGTGTCCTGCCATTGGTGTCAGTGGAGGTAAATTGCCCTAATGTTGGTATCAGTGACTGGAATTATGCCCAGTTGTTGGTGTCAGTGAGAGGAATAGTGCTCCAAGGGTCAAATAAGGGCAAGCAAATGCTTAGATCCAGCCCCCGAGCCACAATTTGGAGACCACTGCCCTAGAGGAACCCTTAAAATAATGCTCAGGTTTTAGTCAGCCCCTGCTAAAACCAACCACTGGTAAGAAGACTGTCCTTTCAGTGGTGGTCATAATGCCATCCTTACACACTGCTTAAAAGATCATTGGTACAGCTGGCTCTGATGAGTGGTATCCATCCTGGAACTAGCAATACATTTGTCATTTGAACATTTTGATGCAAAAATCATCACATAATATAATAAATGTGTATAAAAACAAATTGGGTTAAGTGAATTGGCAAAATCCTGCCCCGCCACAACATACGCATACTGCAAGAACAACTTTCCAGACATCTGCTGCACAGCATTATATGAAACCGTAATTTGAACTAGTCCTCCTACACATAGCACATATCTTATGAAGCACACAACTCCTGTTTCTCACAGCAAAAAAGAAAAACAAATCAGAAATAATTTATTTAAACAAACAAAAAAAAACACAAAAGCACTCAAATTCTCAATTCTTAAACACAAGTTATTTGTTTGCTATTTAATTTTTTGCACAGAAAAAAAAATAATAATAATATTAAAAATATTGCAGGTAGCTACCGGTATATTATTCTGGAAGGGACATTAGACATCTTGACCATAAAATTAAAAATGTTCAGTTTTATTTATTTATTTTCATTTCTTTTCACCAAGTCAAGAAATAAGGACAAAAATTAAAAAAAAAACAAAAACAAAAACAAAAAAAAAAACAATCAGTTTAAAAGAGAAGTTGAGGGGTTATTTTTTCTGAGAAATCATACTTACCTTGGTGGATGCAGCATCGGCTCTAAGGCTGGGAACCGAGCAATTAAACACAGCCGATCGCTCAGCTCTCATTACTCCGTGAGAACAGAGCTGATGACTGTCAGTCTCCGGCTCTCTGCACTGCCCCCACCCCCGCACTCACTGGAACGCTGAGCTGTGGAGGGGGCAGGAGCAGCTGGCTCAGCCTCTCAGCGGCTCGCTGAGAGGCTGAGCTAGGTTCAGGTCCAGGCATCTGGGTGGATCCCGACCATATGGTCGCGATCTTTCCCAAACCTGAACCTGTGACACCAGCTGACAGCGGACTTCAGCCCACTGTCTGCTGAAAACTGATCACAGGAGTGCAGAATGAACTGCACTCCTGTGATCCGTAGGAGAAGTACAGCCAAACAAGCTTTGGCTGTACTTCTCCTTTAAAGTACCAGCAAATACAGTGGCTAAGTGGTTAGCACTTCTCGCTAGCAGCATTAGGATCATTGGTTCGAATCCCAACCACAGCACTAACTGCATTGAGTTTGCATGTTCTTCCTGTGCCTGCGTGGGTTTCCTCTGGTTACTCGTGTCCTCCCACACCCAAAAGGTATGCTGGTAGGTTAGTTGGTTTCTGTCTAAATTGGCCCTAGTATGTGTATGAACCTGACTTGGGGTCCTTGAGGGCAGGGTCTGATGAGAATGTACAATATATATGTAAAGCACTGCGTAAATTTATGGCGCTATATACGTACTTGTAATAAATAAATTTGGCACCAAAAGCCTCACCCAGCATCTGTAATGTTCCAGGACATTCAACCAGCCACATTTTTCCATAGCACAAATTTCAGTACACAACCACCAAACCATTCCCACTCTTAGATAAAATCAAAGCTGACAGAAGCTACTTCTAAATGTTAGGCCCCATTCACACCTGAGCGTAGCGTTTTCAGGCAGAAAATTGCGTGATTTCGCGGCAGTTTTTACCGCGATTTTGCAGCGTTTTTTACCGCGATTTTGTGCAGGGCAAAAGGTCACCAATGTAAAAAGCAGAAAGACGCCCAAATCTGCCTAAAAAAAAAGGTTCCAAAACTTGTTTGAGCTTCAGGCGTTTATTAGCTTCTGGCTTCAGGTGTTTTGTAGTGGAAATGTGAACCATCTCCATAGAGGATAATTGATTTTTTTCCCCTTCAGCGTTTTGTAGCTTCAGGCTTCAAGCTACAAAACGCTCAGATGTGAATGGGGCCTTAAATAGATGGACCTGAAAAAAAATAAAAATAGAAAGATACAATCTGCACCCCACAGTACCCCATCTTCTAAATTACCATGTGGTTTCTTAGGCTAGATTATCCAATACAGTACCATGGGGGTTATTTACTAAAGGCAAATCCACTTTGCACTGCAAGTGCACTTGAAAGTGCAGTCGCTGTAGATCCGAAGGGGACATGCAAGATAAATAAAAAACAACATTTTATCTTGCACATGATTTGGATGATAAAATCAGCAGAGCTTCCCCTCATTTCAGATCTTCCCCTCAGATCTACAGCAACTGCACTTCCAAGTGTACTTGTAGTGAAGAGTGGATTTGCCTTTAGTAAATGATCCCCCATGTTATACATTCACTGAGCAGCCTAAGGTCACTAACTGTAACCATTTGGTTAAACTTCAACCTACAAAGTAAAAAACACTCTACAAAGCCAAGGTTGTAGAATTATTCCAGCACAAAAGAGGTAGGAAAGGAAAGGGTTTTCTCTTTCCTAGCACAAGGTGATGAAAGATGTATTCCAGGTTTTGTATATTTTATACATAGTTACATTAATCGAGCTTGGAGCATTGTAACTACGTGTATACCATACCTGGTGGATGCCCCTGGAAGTTGGAAATCACTGAAGACGACTCCCACTGGGAGATTTCCCCTCTTCCTGCTCCAGTGACCACTCAAAGTTTTGTATTTAGCCAGCACTCTTTCCCAGTGATGATGATCACCAGGAAGAAAGAGTGAATTTCCCTACTAATCCTTCCTTTCTTATTCAAAAAGTAAAAATATACTTTAAATCCTGCAGTTTCTAGGCCAGTCATGTGACATCATGGGTTCTTCATCTTCTCCTCCATTGGTGGCAGTGAGTGTTCCTTGCTCCCAGGCTAAGCATTAAAGCTGAACTCCAACTTTCTTTTCACTAGACCTGAATGGAATGATCAGTCCCAGCATAGCTCAGACCTCTGTACCATGTTGCTCTGATATTGTGGGTTTAATTGAGACTTTGTACCATGGGACATTCTGTAAAGTCTGGATGTAGACTGAAGGCCTTACAGCCACTTCCTGCTCCATCTCTAGCCTAGAAACACACCCCTCTGTAGCCTTTCAGACACTGCAAATGATGTAACTTCCTTCACAGCTCTGATGGTGGGTAGGATTGAATACATCCTAACTAGCATTCAATCCCACCCAGTCACACCTACAGGAAGGGTCCAAACCTCCCAAGTCCCTCCTCACAGAGCCTGAACCCTCCCTGAAACTAGAGGCTCAAAGCATGATGGGACATGTAGTATCAGGACTTGTAAAAGAAATGAAATGGGAAGTCTAAGAACTTTAAAACTCAACCAGGAGAAGGGGTGACATCATTATACCACCTAGAATAGGACCATTGGGATTGCAAAGCAGCAAGTCTGAAGGAGACTGCACCGGAAACGAGGTGCATATTGCAGCAAAAGTGGTTTAAATTTTGCAGCTGCTGTACATGCTATAGTAAAAAAGGTTGAGTTTGTCTTTATGTCTTTGCATCAGCAAAGCAGCCAGGCAACAAGCATTTTTACAAAGAAGATCTGAACAACATTTGTCTAAGTGAACAGAGGTGTTCAGGATTTTCCGGCACACGGGGCCACAACCTTCCTAACAAGTCAAGAAGCCATGCTTCAATGAGCCACTTATGTCCCCTGGACAGCAAAAGCTGAAACTCATGGTTCAATTTGCACAAGTTTTCCAAGTACACATTCCTCTGCCATCAAAGCAGCAGACCAGAAAAATTCTCCAGTCTAAAGCAAGCTCAAGTCTAATTTTCCAAGAAGGCAAGTTGTATGGGATTTACAAGGCAGCCACTACCAAAAGGAAATCTGCTAAACAAAACCGAGCGAGAAATAGGCAAGGTGAAACACAAGGTTAGCTGACTAATTTTATTTCAGAAATCTGGAAATGTATATTTTTTTCCAAACTCTTTCCAGAAAAAGGGCACTGGCCACTTGTTTCTGTCATCAGCCTTCATTCCTGCTAATTTGAGCTGAACACACCAGCCCGGAACACACCAGCCCGGAACACACCAGCCCCGAACACCACCAGCCCCGAACACCACCAGCTCCGAACACCACCAGCTCCGAACCCGAACACACCAGCCCCGAACACACCAGCCCCGAACACACCAGCCCCGAACACACCAGCTCCGAACACACCAGCTCCGAACAACACCAGCCCCGAACAACACCAGCCCCGAACAACACCAGCCCCGAACACACCAGCCCCGAACACACCAGCCCCGAACACCACCAGCTCCGAACAACACCAGCTCCGAACAACACCAGCTCCGAACAACACCAGCTCCAAACACACCAGCTCCGAACACACCAGCCCTGAACACACCAGCCCCGAACAACACCAGCCCCGAACACACCAGCCCCGAACACACCAGCCCCGAACACACCAGCCCCGAACAACACCAGCCCCGAACACCACCAGCTCCGAACACCACCAGCTCCGAACCCGAACACACCAGCCCCGAACACACCAGCCCCGAACACACCAGCCCCGAACACACCAGCCCCGAACACACCAGCTCCGAACACACCAGCTCCGAACAACACCAGCCCCGAACAACACCAGCCCCGAACAACACCAGCCCCGAACACACCAGCCCCGAACACCACCAGCTCCGAACAACACCAGCTCCGAACAACACCAGCTCCAAACACACCAGCTCCAAACACACCAGCTCCGAACACACCAGCCCTGAACACACCAGCCCCGAACAACACCAGCCCCGAACAACACCAGCCCCGAACACACCAGCCCTGAACACACCAGCCCCGAACAACACCAGCCCCGAACACACCAGCCCCGAACACACCAGCCCCGAACACACCAGCCCCGAACACACCAGCTCCGAACACACCAGCCCCGAACAACACCAGCCCCGAACAACACCAGCCCCGAACAACACCAGCCCCGAACACACCAGCCCCGAACACACCAGCCCCGAACACCACCAGCTCCGAACAACACCAGCTCCGAACAACACCAGCTCCGAACAACACCAGCTCCAAACACACCAGCTCCGAACACACCAGCCCTGAACACACCAGCCCCGAACAACACCAGCCCCGAACACACCAGCCCCGAACACACCAGCCCCGAACACACCAGCCCCGAACAACACCAGCCCCGAACACCACCAGCTCCGAACACCACCAGCTCCGAACCCGAACACACCAGCCCCGAACACACCAGCCCCGAACACACCAGCCCCGAACACACCAGCCCCGAACACACCAGCTCCGAACACACCAGCTCCGAACAACACCAGCCCCGAACAACACCAGCCCCGAACAACACCAGCCCCGAACACACCAGCCCCGAACACACCAGCCCCGAACACCACCAGCTCCGAACAACACCAGCTCCGAACAACACCAGCTCCAAACACACCAGCTCCGAACACACCAGCCCCGAACACACCAGCCCCGAACAACACCAGCCCCGAACACCACCAGCTCCGAACACCACCAGCTCCGAACCCGAACACACCAGCCCCGAACACACCAGCCCCGAACACACCAGCCCCGAACACACCAGCCCCGAACACACCAGCTCCGAACACACCAGCTCCGAACAACACCAGCCCCGAACAACACCAGCCCCGAACAACACCAGCCCCGAACACACCAGCCCCGAACACACCAGCCCCGAACACCACCAGCTCCGAACAACACCAGCTCCGAACAACACCAGCTCCAAACACACCAGCTCCGAACACACCAGCCCTGAACACACCAGCCCCGAACAACACCAGCCCCGAACAACACCAGCCCCGAACACACCAGCCCTGAACACACCAGCCCCGAACAACACCAGCCCCGAACACACCAGCCCCGAACACACCAGCCCCGAACACACCAGCCCCGAACACACCAGCCCCGAACAACACCAGCCCCGAACAACACCAGCTCCGAACAACACCAGCTCCGAACACACCAGCCCCGAACAACACCAGCCCCGAACACACCAGCCCCGAACACACCAGCCCCGAACAACACCAGCCCCGAACAACACCAGCCCCGAACACACCAGCCCCGAACACACCAGCCCCGAACACACCAGCCATTACACAAAATGCAATTCCATCCATTCCATACACATTTTTTTTTTTTATAAAGGGAGGGAGGCATGAGAAGCAAAGCTCTTTAAAAGAGATTTCTGCTATTCAGAGATCAGAGGGCTGTTGGTGTAGTCTTGGGGTGATAAATGTGACTGTCATGTTTAGAGGCATGCGAATACCAGAGGGTTCTTTTCAATACTTTCAAGCCATAAGACATATTTATGATAATCAGGTTAAATGTAAGTATGCCAACTATGCTGAGACTTCACATACACCAGTACAACAATGGACACAATCAGAATAGGTCTTAGCATTGCAATAAGGAAATATTTCATTACAGTAGTAATGAAAGCTAAATCTTGCAAGGAGGAAAGGACAGGCTAAGGTTCTATACAGACCGGGGCTCGACAAATCCCAGGCGCCAGGTCGCCATGACAACTAGAAATTGCACCCTGGCGCCCGACTTTTGTCAGCCCATTTCCTTTTGTGGGGTCACACAATTTGTATAGCAGGCGCCGCAGGTCTGTTCTCCTTCCCCATCTTGTCTCTGACACAGAAGCAACGTATATGGCGTCACTTCCAGGTCCCTGTTGAGTTTCCCCAGCCAGCATTGCTGGGAGAGAATGTAAATGCAGTGTGATTTGCATTGCATTCCATTCAATGGAGCACAGGGGAAACATGCAGGGTCTTTTAGACTCTGCATGCCTCATTAAAGAGAACCAGTCACCAAAAAAAATCATCACATAGGGGACTTGTCCCTTATGAGATGAAGAAAAAAAAAGAAGTTTTTTTTCTTTATTGTAAAAAAATGTAAGTTACACCCAAGCACATAAAATCCCCCTCCCCAAACACTTTGAGGCCCATCCCCACATATACACATGTAAAACACATATGTTGGGGCGCCTACGCATTAACGTCGATTGCCATACACATTACATATTGCTGTGCACACCGGAACGAGCGCAATAATTCCGTAACTCTAAACTGAGGACCTATAGGGGGCTTATAAAGCGTCACGTATAGAAAACATAGGGTACTGAAGTTGTTGCCATTTCACGAGCACACGCAAATTTAAGGTTTGGCATATTGGATATCTATTTACTCAGTGCAACCTTTTATATTTTACCAAAAAATGGGTAATTTACTGTGTTTTTATGCCCCAAAATTAATTTAAGTCTGCCTTTTACAGAAATTTGGTGTTTCCTAGACCTTTCCGGTAATATCGACTGACATCTCTTGAGATTACCTAGTGAGAAAGCGGTCTCATTCAGCAACATTGTAACTGAATGAGACAGCTGTCCGATTTTTAATTAAAAAAAAATAAAAGCCATAAATTACTTATAAATTGCCCGCCTCATGAGAACAGCGGGGTGAGTATAAGTAATTTATAGCTTTTATTTCATTTCATTTTGCCATTTTATATTCTAAACAGACAATAAAGCTTTGTTAGTTTAAAAAAAAAAAAATTGTCTCCTAACATTTTTAGCTGGCTCCTAGATTCAAAGCAAATTTGCAATAAGGCAGTCCAGTCATTTGGAATGGATAGCAGAAAATTTCTAATGAACAAATCAGTGTTCAGAAACGGGCCAAGCCATGGCACTATGTGCCTAAGCAGCACAGCATATTTACGTTGTGGCGTAACGCATGGATGCTCATTAATCTTTGCCTTGTGGGAAGAAAAGGGTGCATGCCCATTTTTTTCCCCCTGAATACGAAGGTGTGCCTTATGCCGCGTACACACGAGCGGACTTTTCGACCGGACTGGTCCGACAGACTTTCGACTGACTTTTTAATGAACGGACTTGCCTACACACGATCACACCAAAGTCCGACGGATTCGTACGTGATGACGTACACCGGACTAAAATAAGGAAATTGATAGCCAGTAGCCAATAGCTGCCCTACCGTCAGTTTTTGTCCATCGGACTAGCATACAGACGAGTGGATTTCTGGGCCTGGCGGAGTTACGACGTAAAGATTTGAAGCATATTCCAAATCTAAAGTCCGTCAGATTTGCGACTGGAAAAGTCCACTGAAGGTCCGGTGAAGCCCACACAGGATCGGATTGTCCGCTGGACTCGGTCCGTCGGACCAGTCCAGTCGAAAAGTCCGACCGTGTGTAAGCTGCATTGGAAAAAAAATGGGCATGCACCCTTTCTTCCTACAAGGCAAAGATAATGAGCATCCATGCGTTGCGCCACAACGTAAATAGGCTGTGCAGCTTAGGCACATAGTGCCATGGGTTGGCCGCTTTTGAACACCGATTTGTTCATAAGAAATCTTCTGCTGATGTCCATAGGGATACTGACACTTCTACAGTGTCGGCCTCTAGGGTCCCCCACAGCTCATAGCTTCTCTTGCTGACCATCACATCACTGCTGAATCCAGAAATGTATGGAGGAATCCAGGAGACAGACAATCCTGCTAGTGTTGGTTTTCCTACACAGACTTCAGCAGATTTCCGGATTCCAGATTAGAATGGAGCAGTGACCTGGCGGCACAAACAGTAGGAAAGGTAAGTATTGACAGTCTGCTTTGGAGCGTCACTTTACCTTCATAGACACGGCACACCGTACATAGATTAGGGATCAGCCAACAACTCAACTGGCTTTCGAAAACTGCAAAGTGAGTCAGCAACTTGTCCAAGTCAACCTTCATTCTACAAATTCCACAACAATGTAACAGCAAAATTTAGAGGCTCGACATCGGATTAGCTACCTACATAATAAAGACATACATCTACCCAGATTCCCTCGAAGAACGACGATCGGAGGTGACTCAGCCTTTATACATCAGGAAGTGAGCCAAGGGAAAAAAAATGCAGGAATTAGAAGCCAGACAATAGATTTATTCACACATGATCTATTCAGACAGAGCAAGTTACGGGAAATCCTTCAAAACACATTTTCAGTCATAATCTTCTCCGAGGAATTGTTTCGGTTTCTCTCCTAAAATGCCTACAAATGGCATTAGAATGACTCACTGCTTGCTAGACAGAATTGCTGGTCAGACATAAAAAAAAAAGTGTTTGGGTAATGTTGGCTAGAATGGTCTTGTGTCTTTTTTCAACCTTTTGTGTTTTTATAGTTGTCGAAACCTTGTTCGATTTTTTTTTTTTATGCAAAGTTTACAAAGAAGGGTTGAGAAGTCATTACTTCGGGAACAGACTATCTTGTTTCAGAAAAAAAGAAACCAAGAAAAAAGGCTTTCAACCTGCTATTTCTTCTATAGGCCTCATCCAGTGGGGTCTGCTGGCAGAGCAGATATTTGATTACAGCTGTCCAACCCGGCTGGCAAGTGGGAGGTTGTTGTCTAATGTCTTTTTGCATAGGCTCAGAAACTGTACTTGTGTATACGAAAATACTGCCGGCCACGCGAGAACAGAGGTGCACAGCCATTTATGTTAAGCTGTACACTGCACCTGGGCAGAGGAAATATACTGGGATTTACCATGAATGGGCTGAGCCAGGCTGTGTGCGCAAGAACCCTCAACATGCAGCCGCCTCATCTTTGGATGGCAAGCTTCAATACACTGCATTTTCTATTTTGGGACTGATTAGGGGACGACCGATAGTTTTTTTCAGGGCCGATGCTGCCTTTCAGGCCGATAGCCAATATTCTGTACATCACAGTCACCTGCCACCCAGATGCAGCATGCCACTTGCCAATGTCTCCTGCCACCCATATGCAGCTTGTCATCTGCCACCATCACCTGCCACCCATATGCAGCTTGTCACCTGCCACCATCACCTGCCACCCATATGCAGCTTGTCACCTGCCACTATCACCTGCCACCCATATGCAGCTTGTCACCTGCCACAATCACCTGCCACCCATATGCAGCTTGTCACCTGCCACAATCACCTGCCACCCATATGCAGCTTGTCACCTGCCACCATCACTTGCCATTCATATGCAGCTTGTCATTTGCCACCCATATGCAGCTTGTCATCTGCCACCATCACCTGCCACCCATATGCAGCTTGTCACTACATACACCATACACTACTTCTGGCAGCCTCTCCCCAGCGGCATCCAAGCGGGTAAGCTTCCACATGCGGGCAGTGAGATATGATGCAACTATCTCTCTGCTCGCCCGCAGCTGCAGCTCTGTCGAGAGCGGCCTTCGTGGCCCAGCTGTAGGGGCGGAACAGCGGTGATGCGAGGCGGGCAGTGAGAGATGATGTCAACTCTCTACTGCCCGCCGTACCGCTGGCAGAGACTGCAGCGAGCACCACGCAGGGACAGGGGGCAGGAGGTCTGACCAATATCGGTACATTTCTGACTGAGAACGATAATTTGAAAAATGTGAATATCGGCCTCTGATAACCCCTAATTTGTGTGTGATCTTTTATGAAAGAATATTCCATAAGGCCCCTGTCACGTAAAGGGACCGATCAGGTTCAGCTGTCAGTTCTTTAGGCGTACCTAAAGAAACATTGTATCTTTCTGTTCAGTTACACATCAAAAGGGATGAACTTAGGTCTGCAAATGAGGCTAGTTTAACCACTTAAAGGAAAAAGTACAGCCAAAGCTAGTTTGGCTGTACTTCTCCTATGGGTCACAAGAGTTCAGTTCGTTTTGCACTCCTGTGAGCCGTTTTCAGCAGTAAACATGCCTTGTAATAGAAAAAAAGCATGACAGGACCTCTTAAATATGAGATCTGGGGTCAAAAAGACTGAAGATTTTATATTTACACTAAAATGCAATAATAAAAAAAAAAAAAAAAAATGAAATGTAATTATGTAATTTAAGAAAGTTAAAAAAAAAAAAAAAAAAGTCCCTTTAAGAGCTATGAGCAGAAGTGACGTTTAGACGTCACTTCCACCCTGCAATGGTATAGAGACAGGAGGGGGCTATCTTCCCCTCACACATCTCCATACCAAGCCAGGGAGCAGACCCAATCGCCTCCGCTGCTACCGATGGCTCCGGTAAGCGGCGGAGGGCGGCAGGCGGCGGGAGGGGACCTCTCCTTCCCCCGATAAAAGTGATCTTGCGGCAAATCCGCCACAGAGACCATTTTTATCGGAAACCAGGCCGCACACTAAAGAAGAGGATATAGGGGGTTATGGCAGCTAGCAAAGATATCCCTCTTCAAAGTGCCGACGTATATCAGAGTGAGCCGGTCTGGAAGTGGTTAGGTGATCACATACCAACTGTCCCCAGCTGTATAAGTAGCTCATAGAGCTGGGGGAGGAGAGACTGCAGAACACTAGTCTTCCCAGTGAATGGCTGTGCAGGGGGTTCAGCACACGTGATCATAGGGTGGAGAGCAGGCATAGTTCCGAGCACAGCTAGAAAACTGACCATGCTGTACTCTCATGCCTACTGTGGTCAATTTATAAGCAGAGAGACTGGCAGGATCACAAGGTATTTCACACAAAGGAAGCAATACAAAGAGGACAGGATACTTTCTCATACAAATACATGGTACAGCAGGCACATATCAGGAATGTAAAATGTTGGGTTTAGAAAGATCTTGAAATAACCCATTTGTTGGGGCCACTCTTGGGAGTAAGATAACCGTAAAGCCTAGAACCATTTGTCACACTCCTATAAACACCACCAAACACACCTGATAACTACTTCAAAACAAGATCTCCAAAAAAGCAAAAGCTGGTAACTATGCATTATGGTAAAATCATTAAAACTCCAATTTATAGCAACCAATGGAAGGTAAATATTAACAAGGAAAGCTACAGAATTAGAAGCGGAGTTTTAATGACAAAATGTGGAGCAGAGACTATTCTTTCCATTGACGTGAAGTCATAAGATGGAGGGAGGAGGACACATTCTGTATAAAATGAGGGTAGATTAAATCATGCCTATAAAAAGTATCCACAGGCATATCGTTTGGTTTGTGTAATACAATCAATGGTTTCTGAATGATCAACAGATGAGAAAACATGACCTTGTCGACATGAAGTGTGTGGTCTATGAGAAGAGACCCAGCCTGCTTCCCTCAAGCAAAACAACTAGCAAGAGGAACTCTGTTCCTTCATGTGGGCCTAGGACAGGACCCTTCTCAATGGGGTCTGCATAGACAGCTGTACATCATTGCTGTATACACAAGAGACACACACATTGACCCCCTGCCTGCACCCAAAATTAACTTAGCAGACAAATATGTGGATCAAAGATACTTTAGGCACGGCTTATTGGTGCAAGATGTTTCCAATGCTTCTGCCCCCCGACACCTGTTCCAGACCGGTCATGGGATTCCTACTTTCCTATATATTGGATCACAGTTCTCCCAGGATTTTCCTGCTTAAGAGGTAGTCAAAGGGACGCTTCCTAAAACTGTATGGGATTTTAAAACTTGTAAAAGCAGTATTAAACCGAACAGCAAACATTTATTGTTTTTGCAGCTTACCAATTCTTTGAAGGGATGGCTGCAGTAGTTTGCTTTTTTAGACTTTATTTTATTCTTTTATTTTATGCTATAGCCGCTAGCAATAGTCACTGTCTTCTCCCAGCAGGGGTGGCTTTCCCCCGCCCGCCCCCACCGGGAGAAGATAATTGCTTGGCAGAAAGGATCCCCCTGTCAACCAGGTCCGAAACTACTAATCAATTATGAAAATAGTTGTCAACTATTTTCATAATTGATTAATCGGCCAGCCGATTAGTTGGCCTGCATACAGAATGCATTATTTGTTTACATATCAGGAAATACAGTGCAGCACACATACAGCTCAGTACACCATCCATGCAGGTCAGTAAGTGCCTGAGAACATGTGAATGTGTGAGGAGCAATGCATCATGGGACATGTAGTCCTGGGCAAGAAGTGAGTGGTTCTAAAGGCAGAAGTTTTATTTACCTTGCTATAGGGGTGCACTATACTACACTTTTGCAGCTTGCTATTGGGGCACTCTGAAGGCAGGAGGAGCCAAAAGCGTCGGCGGGGGACCCCAGAATAGGAGAATCAGGGATGCTCTGTGAAAAACCATTACACAGAGCAGGTAAGTATAACAGGTTTGTTGTTTTAAAAAAAAAAAAAAAAAAAAAAAAATCACTTTGAAGACTGTGTACAGGGAAGATCAGCATCTGTACCCAGAGAAGCTGGAGGCTGATAGACTGGAGGTAATAGAAGGCATTACAAATTACATTTAAAGTAAACTTATACCAGTATTGTGCATTAGATTTAAAATGATCATATCCATGCAAAAAAAAAAATCTCAGCTTTTAGTACTACTTTAATATAAAAGATTTATATCTCCCTTCGCCCCTTCATATAGCTTCACGTCTGACTCCTAGTTATAATGCCCCTTCTATATTAATAATATATATATATATATTTATATGTATATTATTACTGTCACGGTTTCACAATCTGAGTCTGATGACATTTACCAGATTCAACCTCTAATAGTATATACAGTATATCTCCTCTAATATATACGGTATATCTCTTCTGTCTGTTGTTCTCAAAGTGGATTAGAGATTTTGCTCCCTAACAATATAGTTGGTTATTTATATTTACCACTGCATAGAGATATTTAGGAATAAATTGCCTTTTTTTAAACTTTACATATTAACTAAATTATACACCACACTTTTTTGAAAGGTTATTATCCGATCAAAACAATAAATCAGCCAACTAATTGATTATGAATATTATTGTTAGTTGCAGCCCTACTGTCAACATAGTCTGTATTGATGGGGGAATTGTGTGAATTTCTTTACTACAAACCATGGTTGCAGGAAAGAAATGTGCACTGTGTATGGCTGGCCTTACTGCAGTGTGGGCTGGAGTTTGGTGTCAATTTGTTAGTCTAAATCTACTAGTACATCTATTCTGTTGTCCAAAAGGTGCCCCCTGTGGTCCTTCCTCCAGAGTGGGGGCACTCTAAAACAGGAGGTGTGTTTCTGGCCACAGCAGAGAATGGGGAAAAAGTGTTTGGGCACATATACACGACAATATGATATATGGACAGACGTCTACTACATAACAAAATATCCCAGCACGTAACAGACTGCAGGGCATGCTGGGAGTTTTTGTTCAGCAGCGAGAAGTGCCATTTGCTTTGCTCAGCATAATATGCCTTGAGGATCCATAGCTGCACAGAGAGGAACACACACACTGGAAAGCAGATAACGGGGGAGGTGCACACACACCACTAAGTATCTTTGTGGGTTTGCAAAAGGAACGCCTTAATTATACAGGGTCTGATCGGCTTTGCCGTGCCCTTTTAAGTGTCTATTCTTATAATGCAGGGGTAGTTAAAGAGCTCGGCATCGGCACGAACATCTGGGGTGCAGACTTCCTTCCTGTGCTCTCTGGCAACCAGCCTGAAAGAGAAACATCCAGGATCCTCTTGATTATGAAGCATAAAACCACTCCCAGAAGCCTCAATGCTGAACGCAAGGCCAAGAGGAAGGGAAAAAAAAAAAAAAAAATCCTTCACAGAACACCCTTTTTTCTGCTTCTTCCAATTAAGCCACTAGAGTGAGGAGCAGATCCATGGTTCTCCTCATCGGAGGCCCACAAAGAGGAAACTGCACAGATTTTCTTTCAGGCAGGAAAAACAAATCTCTGCAACCCAGGACTAGAAACCGCCTTCTACCAGCATATGTATTCATGCTAGTTAATAATGCAATACCATCAGACGGGTTGTTCTGCAGATGACCCCTGAAGATGTTCCCTTTGATCCTTTCACCTCAATCTATTGTACACAACTAGCAGGCTTATAGGATCACAGGGAAACTCATGGAAAGCAGATGTCAGGTTTCTGGGGGTTACCACTGCTGCTTACTCTGCCCTATTTGGCTTTAATACTACAAGATCCATGTAGCAGCACATCAAGTCAGAAATTCTGCATGATTGTCCCAGTTCAGAGACTCAAAGTACAAGAGCTTGTTCACAAGTGAAGTTGGGGGGGGGGGGGGTCAATAAAACCCTGCGGTTGAGCCACGCTTCTACCACAACCACTACCCCCTTTTTTTGCTGTGGCAGCAATCTATTACATGCTAAGGGCTGAATTTACACTCTGCAGATCTCAGTGAGGAGAGGTCTGAGAGCTGATTGGAGGGATCATACTAAAATGGCAGTCATTCTCAAAGGAAGATGTCAGTTTCCTGCAATAGGAGAAAAAGGTAGGACTCACTTCCCTGGTTGCCCTTGTCTACATATGACACACAGGCAGTGATAGAGGTTGGAGAAGGAAGCACAGCAAATGACAGGGGCATCTGAAAAGCGGATATACTAGATATTACTGCAGAGAAAAGTTCTGTTTGGAGACTGTCTGTCTGTCTGTCTCTATCGGACATCAGATGGTCAGACAAGGGAGCACAACTCTGCACTGACTGCCAAATGATGGGATTGCAGCCTTTGTCTCACCCATAATGTACCCTGAAGGCCAAGTCCACCCTTTACACCATGTTCACCCACATTTACCCTTGGACACTTTTTCCAAAAGCAGCACCCGAAGCTGACAGAATACAATGATCAGCAGCTACAGCCACTGAGCAAAAACAAAGGATTTCCGATATGTCCCTTCCACAAAAGTCAGTCAACCTTCTATCCAGAGAGGACTACGCGCAGATAGAGATCTGGCCAATCCCTGCTGAACCAGCCCAATTTCAATCGGTGTATGGCCAGCTTTAGTTCTCAGGCGCTGTGATATGACTGCATTCACTGTCCATAGGTTACTTCCTCCAGCCCTATAATAATAGGTCAGTACCTCCGTACATACCTGGCGCTGGAGGAATAGTCTGCAGGAGCCTATATATTGTACCCGTGATCCACACGCAAAACGCTTTACAGGCTCCAATGCAAAAAAATAAAAAACACTTTTTCCCCAATTTGGGTGCATTTATTATTTACAAGAGCTGTAATAGGTCTTTAAATTCACAAAAGGGCTCTTTCATACGGAATGTCCAATCAGGTCCATCCGTCAGTTTTCAGGTGGACCTTATCGGACCCTCCGATCTCCCCTATGGAGCAGTGGATGTCCGCTGACACCCACCTCCATCCGATCCTGCCTGCAAAATCCAGACAGATGCTGGTCCTATTTTTTATCCGTCTGGCGGATCGGATAAAAACGGACAGGCGATCCGTTTCCACCCCATTCCCCCATAGAGGAGAGCGGGACTGTGCCCGTGTCCGCACTGCGCAGGGAAGCAGGCGGGACCTGTCACCCCCCCGCTCAGCGGAGCAAGCAGATTCCGCGAGACGGAGGCACCCATGTGTAAGGGGTCCCTAGAGGCCTCTTGTGCACTGGACATGATGCCAGTAGCGTTAGCTGTAGAAAGATGTAGCTGTAGAGAGTTTTTCAGCGTTCTACATTCCCACAAACGCTTATGGCTCAAAAACATTCATAAATGCTGAATAGCCTCCAGTCTATTGTGCATGTAGCCTAAGGCCTGGTTCACACCTATGCATTTTTTTAGTGCATTTTCAGTTTTGCAGAAACACACTACGGTCCATGTAACCGCTTGCCGAACGGCTCACGCCGATATACATCGGCAGAAGGGCACGTACAGGCATATTAACGTACCTGTACGCTGCCCTCTAAGACGCGGCTCGTGGGCGCGCACACGCCCGCCGCAGGCTCAGTGAGTGTGATCGCGGGTCCACTGGACTCGATGTCAGCGGGGATACCCGCGATCGTCTCACGGAGGAGAAGAATGGGGAAATGCTAATGTAAACAAGCATTTCCCCGTTCTGCCTAGTGACAAGACACTGACCACAGGTCCCTGTAAATCGGGAGCGGTGATCAGTGTCATGTCACACACAGCCCCTCCCCCCCCCCAGTTAAAATCACTCCCTAGGACACACTTAACTCCTACAGCGCCCCCTATGGTTAACCCCTTCACTGCCAGTCACATTTACACAGTAATCAATGCATTTTTAATCGCACTAATCGCTGTATAAATGTGAATGGTCCCAAAATAGCACTAAAAGTGTCCGATCTGTCCGCCATAATGTCGCAGTCACGATAGAAAATAGTGCTGATCGCCGCCATTACTAGTAAAAAAAAAAATTATTAATAAAAATGCCATAAAACTATCCCCTATTTTGTAGACGCTATAACTTTTGCGCAAACCAATCAATAAACGCTTATTGCGATTTTTTTACTAAAAATATGTAGAAGAATACGTATTGGCCTGAACGGAGGGAAAAAAAAAAATTTTAATATATTTTTGGGGGATATTTATTATAGCAAAAAGTAAAAAATAATGTGTTTTTTTTTTTTTTTAAATTGTCGCATTTTCTTGTTTATAGCTCAAAAAATAAAAACCGCAGAGGTGATCAAATACCACCAAAAGAAAGCTCTATTTGTGGGAAAAAAAGGACATCCATTTTGTTTGGGAGCCACGTCGCACGACCGCGCAATTGTCAGTCAAAGCGACGCAGTGCCGAATTGCAAAAAGTGCTCTGGTCTTTTGCCAGCCAAATGGCCCGGGGCTTAAAGTGGTCAGGCCGAAATTATACTTTTTAAATAGAAATACCCCTATAATACACAAGCTTAATGTATTCTAGTAAAGTTAGTTTGTAAACTAAGGTCTGTTTTGTTAGTTTATAGCAGTAGTTTGTTACTTTATAAACTTACAGCAGGCCGTGGCCATCTTAAGTGTGGGCATCTGAAGCCAGACTATTTCTTCCTGGATCTCATCCTTGCAGATCTCGCACATGCTCAGTGCAGCACAAGTAGTGTAATAGGTTTCAGGTCAGGTTTCCATAGCAACGGCAGTTTCAGAGGAAGTTGCCGCCCCTTCCCAGAAGGCATCGCAAACAGGAAATGATGCGATGGGCCGCGGCCAGAGAGGAGGAAGTGAAAAATGAATACAGCAGATATACAGTAGGTGTTGAGAAAAAAATAAAAAAAATATCCAATTTGTTTACAGTGCAGTTTAGTGAGGGATGCTGAAGAGTTGTAAAAGTGGGTGGAATTCCACTTTAAGTGGTTAACATGGTTCCCTATGGATGTAGTTCACATCTGTGCATTTTATTGAAAGGGCCGGGGGGAGGGTTGTTTCTTCTGTTTTTTAGTTCCATTGACTTCAATGGTTTAAAAATGTGTATTGAAAAACGCAATATGCAAACTGCAACCTGCAGAAGTGTGAATCCGGCCTTAAAGTGGGTCTAGCCGCATTTAGAGATTCTAATCAGATCCTGGATGCACAGAAATCTATTTTTTCCAACTAAACTGACCACATCTAAACATGGACAAATGTGGAATTTGAAGGACACCACTGAAAAATCATTACATGTCTTTATATTCATTCTAAATGAACATAATGAGTGTGCCGGTGTGAATGTGGCCTTCGCTCATCAGCAGCTGGAAGCCCATGGACTGCAGGAGCAGACGGCGTTCCGGACGGCACGTAACCATTCATGGACTTTCATGGGTGGGAAGAGAGGATACAATAACCCCACAAAATGGCTGCCTCCTCTGTGCATGTCAGCCAGGCCTGTAATGCCTTTTATAATGACGTAAATGACGAGCCTCATAAAACCTGTGAGTCACGTCATATGTCTGGGTCCACTATAAAAATAAAAAATCCTACGTAGCAAAGAAGAAAAGTGATCAGTGCGAGGAAGGCTCGCTGCTCCCTTCCACACAACACCCCCCAGCAGGCCTGTCAGCCTGGCCTGGCCCTCAGCTGAACTGCGAGCGCTGACGTCAGCTGGCGACTGAGGCAGCATTCCTAAACAGTTCAGACAAACCCACTTGTGGGAAGCTTAGAAAGCCCTCAGCTGTAGTGAAGAAAGCAAAAGGCTTGGCTGGGAGCCAGACTACTGAGCTCAGCATTTTGTAATGCACTTCCTTTTTACTTAACAGCTTGCATAATGCCTCCGCCAATCCACCTTTAACCCTTTCTCCGCACACGGCTCCCGGGGAGGACAAAATAAAAAATAAACCAGAAACCCCCCCCCCATATCGTCCTACCTAAACAGGGAACAATTTTATATCCAGCAACTAAACCAACTCAAAATCTATCCCTTGGAAGACAACCATTACAAATCGACGTTGTTATAGAAAAATACAATTCAGAAAGGATTGAAGACAGACAGGTTCTGGGTTTTAGTTTGCCCAAATGTCATATTTAGGAAGGTCTGAGGGAGTCTTCTACTACAGTGGTTCTCAACCTCAGTCCTCAAGTGCCACCAACAGGCCATGTTTTGGGAACTTCCCTTAGATAAAATAGTCATTGATATTGATTCAAAGCAGCTGTGCAAAGTAAAGGAAAACCTGAAAACATGGAGCGTAGGGGGTACTTGAGGACTGAGGTTGAGAACCACTGGTCTACTGCATCTCTCATTCACACCGGTGATGGGATTCTACTCATCTACTGGATGAAACATTTGCAGCTGGACTACTCATTTAAATCAATTAGGGCTGAAACAACTAATCGATTAATCGACAACTAATCGATTATGAAATTAATCGATTACCATTTTCATAATCGATTAATCGGCCAGTAACATAATGTGGTTAAAAAAAAAAACTAAGATGAGCCCTTTATAGTACAAAAAGAGCAAATAATAGCTACGGTAACTATTTCTTTCACAGTTCTACAGTAAAAAAAATTAACCCCTTACAGTAGTGAATATTTGCTTTTTTTTGTACTATAAAGGGCTAATATTAGTTTTTTTAACCCCATTATGTTACTAAACGTCTTACACCTGGTTCACATCTATGTGGTTTTTTTGGCGCTTTTTGCAGAAACGGACTACAGTTCATTTACATGGTTTCGTATGGGACACGTTCACATCTATGCTTTTTCAGCCGCACTGTTTTTTAACGCAAAACTGTGCTTTTTTGGTTCAATATACTTCAATGGAGAAGCTGCAGAAAAGCATGTAATGCGTTTTTGCAGCAATTTGTGTTTTTTAATCTGCCCAACAACAAATTGGCCAAAAAAAATGCAAAAATGCAAATCGCAGCAAAATCACGTGCGCAAAAATTGAAACGCACAACAAAAAGCACTGCAGAAACAGATCAAAAGCAAACTGCATAGGTGTGCACCGAGCCTTATGCTGGCCACACCGATCAATTTTCAGATGAGAATATTCAGACGAAAAATCTTTGTACATTCGATGAATGAAAGAATGTTGTTTGAAATTTTCACTTGTTTTTAACATTCTGTTTTTAAAATAATTGTAATTTCTGAACGAAAACCACATACACTGTCTGATAATTCCTTTCACCAAGAAGTTTTTTTATTATTTCCAAATTTTCCCATTACTGTGGTTGAAAATGAACGTCGATTTGACCCCACTAACGATTAGAAAATCGAACGAACGCTCTTATCTCTCCTCTAATAGTATTTACAGTATGTCTCCTCTTATAGTATATACAGTATATCTATTCTGTCTGTTATTCCCAGAGTGGATTAGAGATTGTGCTCTCTAACCATATAGTTGGCTTTTTTTATTTACCACTGCATAGAGATATTTAAGAATAATTTGCCTTTTTTTAAAACGTTACATATTAACTAAATTATACACCACACTTTTTTTTTTAAAGGTTATTAACCGATTAATCGATTAATCGAAACAATAATCGGCCAACTAATCGATTATGAAAATAATCGTTAGTTGCAGCCCTAAAATCAATAATAGAGAATATACATGGCCTGCAATTGTTCACCTTCTAAAAAAATGCCAGTTTCCTGGCTGTTAGGGTGACACTTTCAGCACTTACAAATGAGCTGATGAGGAAAGTCAGACCTCCTTCCAGGGTTAAATTGTTTATTAACCCAAAAAAAAAAAAAAAACACATCCTGGTCCCTTAAAGCAGATTACACAGCACAGTGCTTGTGTTGTGTAATCTGCCCCCCTCTAAACTGTAAAATAAAAAAATAAAAAACACCTCCCTGAACCTGCCACTTCCTGTATGCCCTCTATACTGACCACGATAACCAGAGCTACGCACCCCTGACCACCGTGGTCAGAGTGCACCCCTCCGTCATATGCTGCCCTGAGCACTGTTTTAATATGGGTTTAGCGCCTTTCAATTCATTGTGATTTATTTTTTAGGTATGTGGGGACACAAGGATTGGCAGCTTTATCTTTTTGAGGATTTTTATTGGTTTATCACATCTAGGAATGACAAAGCGAATATATTGTATCTTGTTCCCTTACTCAGATTAGTGCACAAGATTATTTTCATTTTACACATTAGTTATATTTTTTATATTTTTTTTTACACTTGGTAGCGCATTGGTTTTTAAAGTTTTTTATTTTTTGGTGACGCTTTGCAGAGCCCACACTTGGCCTACAGGTATGCAATTTAAACAAAGCTCAATTTATCTAAAATGCACAATCATTTGGAAACGGACAGGGCCCCTTGCAAATTTTATTGTAAGACAGGCCATACATGGTTCCAAACTTGGCTGGCTCAGCAGTAACCAGATGAGATTTGAACCATGTATGGGCAGGCTGAATGTACCAATTTGATTGATCAACTTGGGTACAACTAGCATGTCAGGTTTTATCTGAGATTAAAGCAGCTGCTATAGACGCTAGTAAAAATCACTGTCTTCTCACAGTAGTGATGGCTTCCCCTGCCAATTCCCCAGTCAAAACGGTTTGTGTTGATTGGGGAATCAAGCAAATTTCCTCCTGCAACCTGTGGTTGCAGGAAAGCAGGAAAGAAATTTGCTACGTGTATGGCCGGCCTTAGGCCTGTTTTACTTGGGCTTTAGCTTGTACAAGAGCAGTGTGAACCATAAGCTTTAACAAAGTATTTGCAGAGCTCTCAGCACGCTTGGCTGTTAAAGTACCATTCAACTCCAGTTTGTAAATATTGAATACAGATGCTAAGTGGGAGCACTGATTGCCACTTTAAACAAGCTGCTAGCAGGCGTCAGAACTTCTTAAAGCTTGTTGAGCCTGCTATCAGCTTGTTTTATGTGGCAATCAACACTCCTATCCATATACTGCTCATTTGTCACACAGAAGCACCAATAACTGGAGTGCTCGTTAAAGAGAAACTGCAGTCTGCTTACATAATAAAACATCTTTGCCATTCTGAAGCTTCCCTCCAACCACTTTGCATACTATTTTATATATACTGTGATTCTGTACTTGACAAATATGCTGCAGAAATCTCCCTCCACTGAGTCTGGCTGCAATAGTTTTAACTGTGGGCAGCTGAAGCTGCTGCCTGTTCACTTCCTGGATTTACACAGAGGCACACCTCCAGCTCTGCAGCTCTCATTGGCCCCCTTATGGCTCACCCCCCCCCCCCCCCCCCTTCCTGAGAGAGCTGTGCATGATGTCATAAGCCTAGGCCGATGACCAGACAAGAAACAGGAAGTGGGCTGTATAAGGTATTTCCTGGCAGAAAAATAATGTTTTACTATCCAAAGTTAAAACAACAAGGGCAGAAGATTTAATAGATGGAAAGTTGAAAAAATGACTGAAGTTCCGCTTTAATTCCCAAAGTACAGCTGATAATTTCCAACACTTGTCCTCCAACCCAGGGCGTGCCAGCTGTTTTTTCAAATCACTGGAAACCCAGACAAACTGAAGATCAGCAAGATGGGGGCAACAAAAATTAATAAGCACAAGAAAAGGACCACCAACACCAAAAAACATTGTATTTTAAAAATGATGAGTATTATGTGGTTAATGCTTTTTTCACACGTTTTCATTTACATTTTTCTCATGTACATGGAGCTGTGCAGCAAAAAGACAGTAAACAGGGGTAAGACAAACTCGAAGGCCAATGTCAGATAGCAATCCCGTGGCTGGTGATTTATCTTTAGTGGCAGAACCATCCAAGAGGTTGCCTGTTGGTCTCTGTTGCCAGATGCAGCAAGAGGTCACTTTGTTGCTGGCACAGACAATGCTGAACCTCGATTGGTAGCAATAGGAGAGACAATTTGCTACCTCGGCTACAAAGGAAGTGATTCCATAGGGGCAATTAAGGAGCTTCTTAGCGATCCTGCCAGCGCCACAGTCACCCATCTCAATGCACATACTCGCCAGCACACCATGGATTTTCAATTGCAGAGGTCACATCACAAAGAACAAGTGCAATTTTTCGGAGCCACGCAGGACCCCTTCGTCAGGCATGTCACGAATCTGACATCATCCTAGGAGTGTCAGGGGTGTTCTGGAAATTTTATAGATAGGCAGCTCCTATCCTCATATTGATTAGTGATTCCAAATTAATAATCACTACTGCAGTAAGGAACAGACACAAAAGATACGCTCCGCAACTTTCAAAATAACCGTTCGGTTTTATTTGACGTAATTGAAGGTTTTTATACACTTGATTACGTAGGTATCACAATAATATTACAAATGTACGTTTATAGTAACAAGGGGCGCAACATAGGCAGGCTAATTCTAATCAGGACTCGAAAAAATGCAAACATGTAATGAAAACATTATTAGTGCTGTGTGCAATACAATTCTCTTAACAAACTATCTCCTATCCTCATATTGATTAGTGGTTCCAAATGAATAATAACTAGTAGGGAACAGTTATTTTGGAAGAGGCGGAGTGTATCTTTTTGTGTCTGTTCCCTACTGCAGTAGTTATTAATTTAAAACCAATCTGAGGATAGGAGTTGCTTATCTATAAAATTTCCAGAACAGTTGCAACATAAAATTCAAATGTTTATGAAAGGTAATCAACCCCCATAGTGTTCTAGTTTCTTCCAACCATGCTGAAACAAAGATTGCCACATGGATTCAGGATTGGGCATCTCACGTATGTCACAACTGTACCAACCAATGCAAGCACAAAAGAAAGAGGTATATATACACAAGCCATGCAAGACAAACGGTGCTCGTTTATTTCACTGCAAAGAAAAATTGCTACCAAAAGACCTTCACCTATAGATCAAAGAGCAAGACGAACTAAAAAGGCAAACAAAATAAAAAAGTGACAACGCTGGCCCAAAAGAAACAAAAAACACACACACACACACACACACACTCTTCCACCCATGCATGAGCATTATCCATCCAAAAGGAGTTCACCTTATTAGAAAAATGGTAAAAAAATTAATTTAAAAAAATGGGCTTACAGACAGCACACAAAAAGTTGGCTGCCAAATGCAGATTTAGAATTACTACCAAGAACATGAATAAAGTTTATCTATCCAGTGTAAGGCTCGATTCACATCTATGCATGTTGCTTTTGAGCATTTCTGCAGTGCTTTTTGCAGGGCTTGCCGCATTTTTGCGTTTGTTTTTTTTTTCTTTTTTTTTTTTTTTACAGTGTTTTTTTTATACTGTTTACAGTGTAAAAAAAAAAAAAACAGACAAAAAAATGCAAAACGCGGCAAAAAACGCGGTATTTGCGTTTTGGATGTGGGTCCATTGAATTCTATTACGTGCAAAACGCTGCATTTTGCATGAAAAAAAGTCCCCGTCCCTTTCCAAAAACGCAGAGGCACAAAAATGCATTGATGTGAACATGTTCCATAGGAACCCATGTTTAAAAATTCCCATGCATTTCTGCAAAATGCATCAAAATACGCATTAGTGTGAATGGAGCCTGAGATCTGGTAATGGACATACCGGGGTTAACACTAGAGTACACCGTCTTTCTTTACCTAATTCTGCATATATCATGTAGCTGACCTTCCACAAAGGCAGTAAACAGCACATGTATCATTTGTTTTGTTACCTAATGAACAGGATTTATGCACCAGAGGAAGCCCGGCCATCAATACAAAGCAAGGAAAGATATCAGCTGCCAATACTGTAATGTCCTTTCTACAAACACCAAATAATAAATGCCATACCTGTGTACACTTATGAAACAACCCCTCACACTACCGCCTTGCTGCCAGTCTGGGGTTTTTTGGAGTAGGCAAAAATAAGTAGATAGCTAACAGACTGTGTTCAACGGACATTCATTTTTTTTTATTTTTTTCAAAAAATAATCCATACACATCCATTACTTAATGGTACTATAATGTTCATTTTCAAGACCTTGTTTCGTACTGTGTGGAACATCCTCCATGATCTCCCAAATCTCCCCCCTTCACTTTGTTTGAAATGAGTTAGTTGTGATCATGGGCACTACTCTATGCACATTACAAATCCCATAGTCCATCTCAAGAGATGAGAGAATGTGCCCAAACTCTCGGAGTTGGATCACAGCATAAAGGAAAAAAATTGGAGATTTGAAGGAGACCGAGAGCAACAGAAGGCAGAAGGGACCTTTTTTGTGTCAAGAACACATACTTTAAAGGGATTTTTTTTTGGCCTTCTGTGGATCCACCTCCCACCACAACCACAGTAATACACTGTCTCACAAGCTCTGCACATGCTCAGTTGCTCTCTATTTTTTGGTACTGTGCTGAAAATTTAGAGGTCGATCTGCAGACGATCTACTGCTGCTCAGGGGCTCTGAGCTTCAGCAAAATGGCAGCCTCCAGCAAGAAGAAAACAGGAACAATGCTGGAGGCAATCTCCAGTGCACAGTAATCTTGGTAGTATAATGAATGTGAAATCTATGTTCCTTGCTAAAGACCATTATTTTTTATGAAGTTGTTATGGGTAAAGTTCCACTTTAACTATGAAAGCTATAGATGATCAAGTAGTGGCCCTTCAACTTCCTTGGTATAGTCTTGATTCTTGTTGTAATGGTGGATTAGACAACATGCCTGTTCATATCAGAGCTTTAGTCCAACCCACCAAATACAGGGTTCCCAATTTGTAAATCCCCATGGTCTGCTACATCAAAAATGATCTCGTCCAGTCCACACTTTTTGATGGTAAAGTCTTTTCTCCAACAAACCTTTGTGGTTGGAGTTGTGAATCTCTTGAAGTGCTGTACAATAGGCCTTGTAGATTTAAATATCAGTATGTCACAACCACTATCCTTATGCACATGGAAGGTTTTTTTTTTAATGTAATTTTTACTGTTTTTCAAGAAATTACAAAATAATATAATCAAACAGAAAGCAAAATAAGAATATAATAAAATTACAAAGGAGAAGCTATAATAAGTATTCTGATGGTACAAGTACCAATAGAAGTTCCTTTTACTGTTTCAAAAGGTTCGGGTACCAAAATAGTATCTGGTTTTGGAGGTATTACTATGCTTAGTCTCGAAGCATAGAATAGTGCACTAAGGCAATGCGCTATAGTATTACGATTGCTTCAGTAAGGCATTTATAGGAGGATGCTCATAAGAGCCACATGAAAAACAACATCAAAGCGGTGAAAAGAACAATCAAAATCGAATAAATCTAAATAAAAACTAACAGCGTTGTAGCTTATTATTATTATTATTATAATACAGGATTTATATAGCGCCAACAGTTTGCGCAGCGCTTTACAACATGAGGGCACACAGTACAGTAATGCCCCGTACACACGGTCGGATATTGATCGGACATTCAGACAACAAAATCCTAGGATTTTTTCCGACGGATGTTGGCTCAAACTTGTCTTCTATACACACACGGTCACACAAAGTTGTCGGAAAATCCGATCGTTCTGAACGCGGTGATGTAAAACACGTACGTCGGGACTATAAACGGGGCAGTGGCCAATAGCTTTCATCTCTTTATTTATTCTGAGCATGCGTGGCACTTTGTCCATCGGATTTGTGTACACACGATCGGAATTTCCGACAACGGATTTTGTTGTCGGAAAATTTTATATCCTGCTCTCAAACTTTGTGTGTCAGAAAATCTGATGGAAAATGTGTGATGGAGCCCACACACGGTAGGAATTTCTGACAACAAGGTCCTATCACACATTTTCCGTCGGAAAATCCGACCGTGTGTACGGGGCATTACAATACAAATCACTACAGGAGGGATCTGAGGGTCCTGCTCGTTAGAGTTTACAATCTAGAAGGGAGGATCAAGTGGAAACAAAAAAGGTAATAACTGTGGGGGATGAGCTGATAGAGAAAATGAAAAAAACAGTTGTTAGGTGTGGGTAGGGTAGGCTTCTCTGAAGAGAAGGGTTTTCAGGGATCCTCTAAAAGCTAATAGAGTAGGAGATAAGCGGACAGATTGGGGTAGGGCATTCCATAGGATTGGAGAGGCTTTGGAAAAGTCCTGGGTGCGAGCATGGGAGGAGGTGACAAGGGAGCTAGAGAGCAGGAGGTCTTGAGAGGAACGAAGAGAATGAGAAGGTTGGTATTTAGAGACTAGGCTAGTGATGTAGCTGGGGGCTAAGTTGTGGATGGCTTTGTATGTAATTGTTAGTATTTTGAATATAATTCTTTGGCCGAGCGGAAGCCAGCGATTTTAATAGAGAGATCAGGGGAAGGGGCATATAGTTTAACTGTTGCCTTGTCCTTTTTATCTATGGAGAGGGGATTTTGATATGAAAAATATTGCTTTGTTTAATGAAATGATAAAGTCAGTTTGATTTGCATGCCTTGTATACCGTATATACACACAACCTTTATTTTCTGCTTGTTTCCAGTCTCCCAACCATATCGCCTTTGTTGGATAAACTTAGTCTACATGTAAATGTGGACATAATAAAAAAAGTAAATAATTAACCTTGAAACCATTATGACAACATGTATTAGCCACAAACTTATCAGAATACCATATTTTCTACAATAATCATCGTCCTTTGACATTAGATGTAGGGTTTGTTCAGTTTTAGTTGAAAACACGGTCTGGAGAAAGTCCAGTGGATAGATTCTAGCATGTCAAATATATTGAGGAATATGAGATAAACATGTAATCACAGATGAGCTTGTGACGTTAGGAGTGGAAATACTAGCTGGAGGATTAGAAGAACTTGGGAAAGAAGTCGGAGACCCACTTCCAGCACAATGTCCTGACTCAGTAAAAGACAATCACTGCGGACATACAGCTAAAGATAGCCAGGGTGTGAGCTCCGCATCTTTTATAGTTACACTACTGGGCAGCCTGCCAGACAATCAGCACACAATTATACTTACACAGAGTGAAAGGTGGCCTGGAAAAAACGACTCACTTCTTCCTGCAGAACAAAACCGTGCCAACTGTACTAAATATACAGGACGTCTCTACATATTATAGTCTGGTGGAAAGTAACCTCCCAGTCCTAGAAACCGACCTAGATTACAGTGCATCTAAACCCAAGAACAAAGATTGATAGATAGTATTGCAGCTTACAGGGCTTTCAATGTGGTAATGGCATTAGTTTTCTTTTTATTTCAATCTGCACTGGTCCAAATCATTTGGTGGAGGGGGGATTATGATTTGGGGTTGTTTCTCAGGGATTGGGCTTGGCCCCTTAATTCCAGTGAAGGCGTCAGCATACCAAGACATTTTGGATTATTTCATGTTCCCAACTTCGTGAGAACAATTTGGGGATGGCCCCTTCCTGTTCCAACAAGACTGTACACCAGTGCACAAAGCAAAGGTTCATAAAGACATGGATGAGCGAGTTTGGGTTGAAAGAATTTGACTGGCCTGCACAGAGTCCTGACCTCAACCCAATAGAACAGGCTGACTTAGAGTGGAGATTGCGAGCCAGGCCTTCTCGTCCACATCAGTGCCTGACCTCACAAATGCTCTTCTGTAAGAATGGTCAAACATTCCCATAGACACACTCCTAATCCTTGTGGACAGCCTTCCCAGAAAAGTTGAAGCTGTTATAGCCGCAAATGGATGACTAACTCAATATTGAACCCTACGGACAAGGACTGGGATGCCATTGAAGTTCATGTGCATGTAAAGGCAAGCAACCCAATACTTTTGGTAATATAGCGTATCTTTTGGTTAATAGCAGTATATAGGCAAGTATATAATAAAACAAAGGATTATTATGGAGCAACCATAGCTTGCAAATCCAGCCAGGGGGGCCACATCTAAGTACATTTCTTAGGACAGCCTCTTGCTTCATAGGATAATTTATACATAGGAAGAGCCTTATTAGACATTGCATTATTTCTACTTAACTAGTCTGACGATCATAGTCTTTGCACTGGATTCTGAAACTGGAAAATGTATATATATATATATATATATATATACACTACCGTTCAAAAGTTTGGGGTCACCCAAACAATTTTGTGTTTTCCATGAAAAGTCACACTTATTCACCACCATACGTTGTGAAATGAATAGAAAATAGAGTCAAGACATTGACAAGGTTAGAAATAATGATTTGTATTTGAAATAACATTGTTTTTACATCAAACTTTGCTTTCATCAAAGAATCCTCCTTTTGCAGCAATTACAGCATTGCACACCTTTGGCATTCTAG